>VMDO01030624.1:0-21089 GCA_007922755.1 Pedetes capensis | reverse complement strand
TCAACAGATATCAGAACAAGATAAGTTAAAGCAAATGCAGATATCAAAAATAAAATTATAATACCTTCATATTAGAGACAAAGATGTTAAAAACCAGGAAAAACACTTCTAATATTTATAAAGGAAAATATAAAAATACATGTAAATATACCATGTTCATGGATCAGGGAACTCAATTTCAAAAGGTGACAACTGTCATCCAGTTAATTTATAAACTCAAAAATCACTTCAATAAAAATCTCAATAGATATTTCTTGAAAAGTAACAAATGATCCTAAAATTCATCTGGAAGAGAATATATCAATTTAAGTTTGGAGCTACAGTTATTGAAACAATTTAAAGTTAAATCGAGTCAGACCAGTGTATCAAAAGGAGGTGATACAGATGTGTATAGAAACTTAGGCTATCAAAGATGGCAGATGGATCAATGATCTAAATAGGAATAGTAAAATTTTATAAGAATTTATAGGCTAGGCAATTTTATAGAATCATGGTAGAGAAAATTTTTTTAAATAAGACATGAATGGCAAAAACTGTAAAGAAAAAGGCCAGTACATTTTTCTACAATAAAATTTAAAACATAATGTCACCATGGACAAGATTGAAAGACCATGTACAGTTTGGGGAAAATATATATTGACAACATACATAATTGGCAAAAAATTATTAAATATGTAAAGATGAAACCACTCTGCTTGTTGAAAGTGAAGGTTTGCAACATTTACTGATAAATATGAAAGAACATAACCTTCAGTAAGGATTGCAACTCAACATCGACAGAACAAAAATTCTTACCACTGGGTCAGTATGCAACTTCACGATAAATGGAGAAAAGATTAAGGTTGTCCACAATTTTGCTTAACTTGGTCCTACAATTAACACCTGTGGAAGCAGCAGTCAAGAAATCAAAAGATGTATTGTTTGGGGAAAAGCTATAGCAAAAGATCTCTTTAAAGTACTGAAAAATAAAATTGTTATATTGAAAATGAATGTGCACCTGACTCATGCCATGGTATTTTCAGTTGTATCATATGGTTGGGAAAGGTAGACATTGAACAAGGGAGATAAGAGAAAAATTGATACTTTTTAATTATGGTGCTGGAGACAAATATTGTACATACAATGGACTACCAAAAGAACAGATCTGTTCTAGAAGAAGTACAACCAGAGTGCTCCTTGGAAGCAAGGATGGCTAGACTGTATCTTACTTATTTTGGATATGTAGTCAGGAGGGACCAATCCCTAGAAAAGGCCATAATGTTTGGGAGAGTGGTAGGACAATGAAAAAAAGAAAAACCATCCACTAGATGGATTGACACAGTGTCTATAACAATAGGCTTAAACATAAATAAGATTGTGCATCTGGCACAGAATTGGGGAGTGTTTCATTCTGCTGCACATAGGGTTGCTATGAGTCAGACCTGCCTGGATGACACCTAACAATTACAAAGAAATACTATATTCCAAGAAGAAGACATTAACTCATTAAGAATAGAAAATGAGCTGGGAATGGTGGCACACACCTGTAATCCCAGTGACTGGGAGGCAGAGGCAGGAGGATCACAAGTTCGAGGCCAGAGGCAGTCTGTGTAGTCTAGTGAGAGCCTGTCTCAAAAAGTAAAAAAAGGGGGTTGGGGGGTGCAGCTCAGTGGTCCAGCACTTGCAAATCATGCAAGTACAAGGCCCTGGGTTCAAAACCAGTACCGGAAAAAAAAAAAAGAATAAAAAATGAGCAATGCACAGTAAGGGCAATTCATAGAAAGAACTTCAATGGACAATAAATTGAGAAGATAATCTTATTAGAAATCAGGAAAACGATAATGAAAATAGCAATGAGATGGGATCTTACATTCAACCAATTGTTAAAATTAAAGTCTGAATATATTACTGTTGAATTCAGAAATCCAAGAACCCTCACACAACACTGGGAGAATGTTTTAAAACAAAACTAAACCACCACAATAAAAAAGCCATTTCAGGTAATAATTTTACTTTTATGGATACAGTTGAAGCTATATACCTTCTACAAGCCTCACGTATACTTTTTATTATGTGCCTGGCCTACTTCAACTCTTGAACATGTGGGAAAAGATGCTCCCTGCCACACTGCTGGTCATAATGAGTAAGTGGAAGGTTTTCTAGTATTTTTCCATGTAATGAAATGAATTGTTTAAATGTGAAATAGTCATAACATGGAATTGCATAAGAAATTAAGTGAACTAGAGCTTATCTCTATAAATTTATATCAACCTGGAAATAAAAACTGTCATGATAAACAAGATGGCCGATGACATTTATATTACAATATTTATAGAAATGTTCATAAATATGCAATATATATTTTAATGGAGATTTCTATATATGTAGAAAAAGTACATAAACAGGAATTATACATACCAAGTTAAAAAGAGTTGTTGTGATTGAGAAGGTAACAAGAGGAATAGATTTGGGAAGGTTTTCTTCTTTTATAAAAACTTTTTAAAATTAGTAATTTTAATGTACAACTTAATGGGTCTCATTATGATATTTCCATACATGCATTTCATTATATATTGCCCATCTTAACTTCCCCCTTACCTCTCATGACCCTCCTTCCCATCCCCTCCCTACCCACCAATAGTCTCCTTTCCACTTGCATGTCTTTTTTGTGAGTATATTTATCTATCTATCTCTCTCTCTATCTATCTATCTATCTATCTATCCTGATTTTGCCATAAAGGCAACATATGTGATTTTTTTTCCCGTTACCCATTGTTCTTGCCCCCTCCCACTTTAGTCCATTATCTTTCCCTATTTAAATTCTGTCTACTTTCATGATCCATATATTTTAATAATGAATATATATTGAGGTCTAACATTCACATATGACAGAAAATGTGATGTTTATCTTTCTGGGTCTGGCTTAATTTATTTAAAATGATGATCTCTAGTTCCATCCATTTTCCAGCAAATACCATCATTTTTTCCTTCTTTATGGCAGAATAAAACTACATGGTGTATTTATAACACAATGTCCTTATCTACTTATCTGTTGATGGCCACCTAGGTTGATTCCATATCTTGGCTTTTATAAATAACACCATAATAAACAGGGATAATCAGGTATCCCTGTGGAATATTGACTTATATTCCTTTGGCTATATATCCAGGAGTGTGATAGCTGGATTATATAGTAGCTCTATTTTTAGTTTTTTGAGCTAACTCCATACTGATTTCCATAGTGGCTACACCAATCTACATTCCCATCTGCAGTGTAAGAAGGATTTCTAAGAACAAAAGAAAACTCTTGGCCATCTCTCCAGACAAACTGCTTGGGAAACACAGAATTTTCTTGAAATTTTGTAAGGTTGCTAACATTGGAGAACTATCCATCAATCAAAGTTAAGATTCCCTGGTTAGAGGTTTCACAAACATCACCTCCAGTCATCTGTGAATTTCTGAGTGTAGCACTTTTAGTGGTCTTTACCTACTCATTACCAAAATTTTTTCAACAGAATTTTGTTTCAAAGAAAATGAAAATACCATCCAACAATGTAAAACAGAGAAAAGCTAAGTGGTTCTGGGCAAAGTAGGTCTGGGTAAGTTGTTTGTCCTGTCACCCTGAATGTCATCTCTTGAATCCTGCAAGATAGCTGCAAGCCAAAAAGATTTTTCTGAAGTCTCACATTTCACATTGAAAGGCAAATTTTGACGAGGAGCCCCACCATTCACCAAATTACCCTACTCTGCTCAGACTTTGAACAGTAAGAAGCTGAACAATGAATGAAATAAGTTGAAGAAAACCAAAATACCAATTTGTTTGTTGTTTTGTTTTGAGTGACTTAAAAAGTAATATAAAAGCACTGAGAAATTTTAAAAGATGACTTTTTGTTGTTAGGTGCCGATGAGTCAGTATCCGATTCCTAGCAATCCTATGTACTACAGGTAAAACAGTATTGTCAGTGGTTCTCTGTTATTCATAGGATTTTCAATGGCTGATTGATTTTTTGGAGTGGGCTGCAGGGTCCTTCTCCCAAGATTACAGCCCCTGGTGTTGCCAGGCTGTTTCCCATCCAAGTACTAACCAGGTCCCACTCTGCTTAGCTTCCAAGATCTGATAGGACTGGACACCACAGTAGTATGGCGGCAGGCAAAAAATGATTTAGGCACTGACAAATAAACCAGGTGACCTATAGGTGAAGATTATCAGCAAACATTCATTGAATGTGTAGCTATGCAGAATACTATCAATCCTAACAAAAATGTTCACTATACAGTATTTATATTTAAAACTTAAGGTAATATGGACATACTGTTTTTCTTTGCTTTTGCTCCTAATTTTATGAAATTATAATAAATTACACTAAGTTTCTTTGTTACCATCTTACCTTATTACTTTATGTCTTTTTGGTTTCTTTCTTTCTTTGTTTTGTTTTCTATACATATGTTCTGGTTTTCCAGGTTACTCAAAATTTAAAAAAATAAAGTCTAGGTGTTCTTATGAATAGCTTTTTCTTTTTAGGAAGTATATAACTATAAAAAATATGAATACGTATCTTCATTACATTCAAAATTTTCATTCTCATCAGTCTTACAAAATAGCTGTTTTATGAACATGTTTATCTACATCCATCATAACTTTGTTGGTGTATATTTTTAATAACATTCTAATTTTTATTTTCTTCCTAGATAAACTAGTGACAGCATTGATCACTAAACTGAAAAGAAAACTAAGATAATTAGGCAGAAAATTTCAAAAGAAAATCTAAAGGTCTTTCATCACTCAACTCACACACTGTCTAACATCATATAAATATTAGTTCTTACTTAAACATCTGTGTGAGACTGCTTATTAAAGTTTGCTTTTCTTTCATAAGTGCTAATTAATGAAGCTCAGATATTTTTCAAAGCTGAAAAGTAGATTGCAGTTTTCCTTCTTCTGGAAATTTAGAAATAAAAATCTATAAGTAAACACCCCTAAGAACTCACTAGTGAAAGATGAGTAAAATTTTAAGCCAATGAATGATTTCAAATAATCATAACGGTGTCACCTCCAATTTATACCAAATATCATCCTTGGTCTTTGATCTTTCTTGATATTGGAAATGTGAAATTATTTAGCTATAGAGTCAATCACCTAATTTTATTATGAAACATACATTCACATACTCCCTCTCTCTTCTCTCCCCCCTCTTTTTCTCCTTCCTTCCCTCCCTCTCCTTTTTAAAAAATCAAATGAGTGATTTTAGGCTGCAATCAGCAAAACAGAGGTCAGAGATTTTTAGAATGAATTTGCATTTCATTATAAAACGACTCCAGGTGCAAGAATTAAAATGCCTCATTTTGTTTCACAATCTTTATTTAAAATTCCATTTCTATTTTCATTCTTGAAAAAATGACATCCTACACTCGTTTATGTTTTGTTTGTTTGAGGAAAAAAAGTCTGAACTCAGTCCACTGGGATCTAATTATCGGAACCTAATTCTAATTACAATCACTTAAATCAACGCTGTAGGCTTTCCTTCTCTCCACTTCATTTTGAAAAAGGCTCATTTATATTGTTCAGAAAGCTTTCCATGTTAGACATCTCTATTTATAGATACCATCTACCAAGGGTTTTGTAGCTATGTAATCTCAGTTTGCCAAACAACTTCATGCTCATTTGAACTATGGAATTTCTTTGTAATTTAAGCACACAGGATAAGAGACATGGAAATATAAAACATATACAAATGAAGACTTCTGTGTTGAGATAAAACATAACATTTTCCCTGAAAATCTAATTTTTGCCAAAGGTATAAAGAGAGCTACTAATAGAACATGTTGATTATAGATGTTTAAATAAAATCCACAAAGCTTGATCACTGTCATTAAACCCCCAGAAGTGTGCTATCAAAAATGCATTTTCCCAATAAGGAGGATATATGTGGAGGCAGAAGGGTTATTAGTGGGAGGTCAGTGGGAAAAACATGGCAAGGGCTGGTAATGAGGGAAAGAACAAGCGCAAAGTACATGACACAATTGTATGAAAATCCCATAATGTAACATAGTGTATGTTAATTAAATAATAAAAAAAAAATTTATTTTCCCACTATCCTTAGAACTGGTAACAAGTAACAGGCAAGAAATTCAAATCCCAACTTCATAGCACATGTGCAGATAATTACTTCTAATTTTCCATTTTATTATTTTTATATTCTCATTTTGTAGCATAGTTCTTTTCATTTCTCATCAGATAATAAATGTTTAGTTCAAAGACTCTGTTTTTTCACTTAGTATCCGTTCATTCATTGAATATTAATTTTTCGTCTGATAAGTTATCATCTCTAATATTAAAGCAAATGAAAATAGAATCCCCTCGTCAGTCTTTGTTACATGGGAGCCATTATAATGGCACATTTCATACCACACACATACTCTATTCATATATATTAAGATATGCAGAACAACAAGTATTGGAAGATAATGAAGGTCAATCAACTTGTCAGGCAATGAGCTATCCTGCTACTGTCTAACAAAGGGCTGTGGTTCTTTCCAGGGTCTGGCAACAAGAAATATCAAACATTAATGAACACATATAAATGCACTGAAAACTCAGGTGAAACTAGCCACTGCAACCTGAGATTAGACTCAAGATACTGCATCCCTATAGGAATACATGTGTTTGCTGGAACATAAAATATATTCCATGATCAACATTTACACAAAGTTTAGAGAATTTTTTTGCACGGTAATATGTGTGTATGTGTTTATGTTCTCCATCCTCTGCAAAACTGCTCTGAAACTTCAATAACAGCATTGTGAACTGCCCAGAAAAAAACTAAAGCTCTGTTTCTCAGACTTTTAGTGCCCAGCACGATCACGTGGAAGGTTTCTTAAAAGACCTTGGTTCATGCTCCAGAGTTTCTTGATTCAGTGGGCCTCTGATGGGTCTCGAATTTTACACTTCTAAGAAGTTCTTAAGTGATGTGGATGCTTGTATTCCAGCAACCATATTTAGAGAATCACTGGGTTTAAGAATATGTTTATAATCTTACCAGATTTTGTTTCATTTACTTATGGAAATTTCATCTTATGTATTCCAGTGTTCCCCATGTTATATTTTAAGAAATATTTTGTGGTTCACTGACTGGAAAAAAACCATGGGTGTCGAAAGTGTTCTAGAAAGAAACAAGGACAACAGTGACCCCTTGGTTTCCACTATAGCATTTTAGAAATAAACTTTTGAAAAGTGAAAAAAAAAATGAGATGCAGTTTAGGAAGATATTTATCTTCTGATTGCAATGTATTACATGGGAAAACAAAATTACTTCTGACATATATATATATATATATATATATGTATATATATATGATAGTATGACAATGTAAGAATTAAGGTAAAGTAAGAAACAAAATAGAAAATGTAAAATTCCTTAGATATACAATATATATTGCTAAATAATTTTTTTCTTTTACAGTTTTATAATCAAGGGCTTCTCTGGGAGAGGACGGAAAGAATTTTTTTAAAAATCCTTCAAAGCTTAAAAGATCCTGGATTTCTTTTTCTTGCTAGTGATCTTTCAAGTGTTCACTGGCTCCTTGGGCTATTTTGATATGGTGTTTGAAAATTAGCTTTTCCAAAGGGAAACTCTTATGTTAATAAGTACTTCATAGTACCACTGCAGAAAATAATATGGTAAAAGTAAAAAAGATTTACATGTTTTGATTTTCCCAAGGAAATTCACTAAAATGAAACAAATCAAAATAAGAAAAAGTTTGTGCCTAGAAAGAATGTTTTTAACTTTATCTGTAATACTTTTTAAAATTTAAACAAATTAAGTGTCTCCACACAGGTAAATAGCAGGTTATGGATACTGAATAGAGGAGACAGTGTGCCAAGATTAAATTGTAATGTTATGAAAGGTATGGCAAAGTCTGGGTATAGTGGCATATGCAGGGAATCCCAGCATTTGAGAGGCAGAGGCAAGAGGATAGAGAGTTCAAAGACAGCCTGAGCTACACAGCAAGAACATGTCTCAGAAAAACTAAACAAGAAGAAAGAGATGGAGGAAAGAAAGAAAGAGAGAGAGAGAGAGAGAGAGAGAGAGAGAGAGAGAGAGAAATATGACAGCATGGGAAGCCCTAATGTAAAACTGCCAAGTGCAAGAAGAGATCTCATAATTGCCTGATCTGATAACACTACTTGAGAAAGGGCAGAGAGAAGGGAGAACAGTTGAATTATGGTACTGAGAATATGGCCAATTTTCATTTTTGTAAAGTTATGTGTCAATGTTATTTTTAACACTTTATGGACATTTTAAAATATGCCTATCAATATCTTAGCCTGCAGCTGTAGCCCTGTGGCATCCGATCCCGTCAGATCTCGGAAGCTAAGCAGGGTCGGGCCTGGTTAGTACCTGGATGGGAGACTGCCTGGGAACACCAGAAGCTGTACGCTTGGGAGAAGGACCTGGCAACCCCCTCCCAAAAACCAATCCACCATTGAAAACCCTATGAACAGCAGAGAAGCACTGACAATAGTGTTTCCCCTGTTGTACAGAAGGTCGCTATGAGTCGGATATCGACTCGATGGCACCTAACAACAACAATCAATATCTTAATTCCCTCCAGAAAGAAGTATTTTAATTTTGTGGCACCTGACATTAATAGTACCAATCCCAGAATATGATTCATGTATCTGAATAGGTGGTTAAGACCCCATTTGAAAAGAAAATACTGGAAAAGGGAGTTTGGGAGCTTCCATAACTTAACTTCCCTCCTATCTTAAATAAGGGCTCACTGGACACAGAACTGACCCATGTTGAAAAATATTCAAGAGTGGGAAGATGGATTTTCTTTTCAAAACAAACAGATGAAATAAAAAAAAAGTATCCTTCTTTGAATACCTGTTCGTCTACCTCCACCTTTGAATACCTGTTAGAACTCATCTTACATTCCCATACCTACGTTACTTGAATAGTTTCCTTGAGTTTAAAGTAAGTCAAGATTTTTGTTCACTTGAAATTAATTATCACTTTGGGGCTTTGACATTTCAATTACTTCCCCTTATTTTCTGCATCTTAAAATAGGTATAGGTAAGAGAAATAGATTCAAGGGTTTTTTACAGTGAATATAATTTGAGACCACTTTGTTTCTCTTTAACTGCAGCCAGATTAGATTTTTAATTTTACAATTTTCTCTCTTTTAGGAAAATGTAATTTACCTTGGCAAATAAAAAATCTCTCTTTGATACAAATAAAATTTATCATTAAATCAGAAGTCTTGCTGACTATAAACAGTATTTTTCCTCCCAATAATCTTATAACGGGTGCTTAGAAACTGCTCTTGCTAAAAAGCATTGATTCTTCTCTTGGGCCCCCAACATAACTAAAAGTGAAGGAGGACACTGGTCACTGGCCTAACTCCTTTTTTGTGCCTCGCTAGCCTCTATTTTGCCTCTTAATGTTTCCTCCTGTGTCACTTTCTTCTGCAGTCATGTTGGATTCCAGGAAGAACAGGACTGACTGATAAACATCTCAAGACAGAAACTACCTTCAAGCAATGGCGAGCCTTGAAGGACAGACCACCCCCACATGAGGACAATTATCTATGATGGAAAGTCTGTACCTTGGCACTGGAGTAATCATCTTGTAGGAACCAGGCTGCTCCCCTCAAGTGATGGCAGTGATAAGAACTTCCTGGGACTACCTTCCAGAAGCAGAACAGAGACAGTGCTGAAACAGACCTGCTCTGAGCACAATTGCTTCATTATGTAGACTCTCACCCTGCCCTAATTCTTCCTCTGCTTAAGCCTAAAGTTCACATGAATACCTGGAAGATAGACTTGGGGTCACTAGACCCCTTCACCTGCTCCTCTTCCCAATATGCACCTTGACTTCATCTCCTTCCTGTGCTTCTCACCACAACTCGCCTCTGTAACTGATGTGTTTGGAACAGGTGGCCAAGCCTAGCTTGCTGGGACTCCTGGAGCTGGGGTTTTGCCCTAAAGCTCTGGTAACGCTCCTAGTTAAAAGCCTCTGGATTTTGAAGTTTTGACTGGTAGGCTCAGAGTCTGGTACTTACTAAATAAGGAACATACTTGTTTTTTTTTTCTTATTTCACCATCTTTGCATACATTTTTAATATTTAGAAATATAACTATATTCACTACAAAACATGAACTTTGATTTATAACATCTGCCTTAAATTTCTGATTCTTAAAGAATAATTTAGAAGTACAGAGCATTTTTTTCCCCAGTTATTTAAAAACTGATGTGTGGTACAATTACAAAGTTGCCCTAAAAAGCAAATCTCAGCATATTCTTAATCAGAGTAAAATGTGATTCTTTCCAACAAATGCACAGTTGAATTTCTTTCCGCCTTTGTCAGTAAAACAGCTGTGAACAAATTAAACTTTGTTATTTTAACTTTTCTTTCATGACTCACTTAAGACTTCACTTTTCCCTTTTATATAGTTACCAGAATGTTCCAGGAAACAGGTTGACTCGAACATGTTTTCCAGATCATAAAATTTCACATCTCATCATCTACACGAGTTTTTGGTATTAAGGGTAACACTTTGGCAACCTCTACATCATGCAAGAGTCCCTCTAGGGGATTCATACATTGGAAAAGTACATTCATATTAAAAGCCTACTATGTGCTGGACATTGTCCTTGCTCACTGCTCTAGGCTATTGGTTATCTCACTGGGAAAGACATATAGACAGCACGCAGATACACGTGCTTATAAGGATCTGGGATTTAGCTCAGTTGATAGAATGCTGCTCTGTGCTCTCTGAGGTACTGGGTTCGATTTCTATCACCTCAAAAACTGGGAGAAGGACCTGGCAGCCCACTCCCTAAAACAATCCCCAAACACTCAGCCATTGAAAACCCTATGAATACCAGAGAAGCACTGATATAGTGCCAGGCATGGCACAATGTTGGGGAGTGTTCCTCGTTCTGTTGTATATAGGGTTGCTAAGAGTTGGAACCAACTCAATGGCACCTAACAACAACATAAGGATCTTATGAAAAGAATATCTGAGAAACCATTTGTGCTACTCATACTTCTGCCATTTTCTATTCAATAAATCTCTAAAAATTCTTTAATTCCACTCATATGAAAATTAAAACTTGGATCAAGTCCAAAGGAGAGATAATGGATAAGAGTAATAGAACCATGGGAAGTCCTTTCTTTAGCATTGGATAAATAATCTAAACAGTCCCTACACAGAAAAAAAGAGTGGGCACACATAGGTCTATATATTACAAAATAAAATAAAATAAAATAAAAACAAGGCATATGTGCTGACAAGTATGGGTGAGTTCGCTGGAACAATAGGGCAGGAAGCTTCAAAATGGGACAATTTGTAATAAACTGGACAGATGGCTAACACAAATAAGGTTTTTAAAATACACAGGTGAAGTGGCATCTAGTGCTTATTGAAGTAGGAAAAGGGGCTAGGAGGGCAGCAATAGTAAAAGAAAAACATTGGAAACCTTTAAAGAATAATTAAAATGATGATGATAATGTTAAGCAATGCTTCATGAAATAAAATTTTTCTAGTTTAACCTAGTCCTCATGCTTGTATTCTGTGGAGTAATATATTCATATAATATCATGCTGGACTTGAAAATTTAAAACCAAAGAAATTTAAACATATCCATTAAATTTATACTATTAATTAAAGTTATCACAAACCACAGTAAAGAAAGTTAGACTAGTTCATGTGAGCAGACAATGAAAATATAAACTGACCACTAATGGAAGTGCTAACTGATATGTCTTGTAGCCTGCAACATTTTCATCCACTCACCACCCCCCCACATATAGGTACATTATTCCAGATTGTGAAGCCATTTGCAAAATATAAAGTGCTATAAAAGTACTGTATAATAACGACAATTCATTTTACCTTCCATCTCTATAGCATTTATTTATATTACACTAAATTTGAGCTTTTATTGCTCCCAAATGAATTGGTGAGTCCATATTTCTTTCTCTTCCTCCTACGGTAATACAATCCAAGCATGTCAGACAGGTCAGGACTGAAGGAGAGGCAATGCTTTCCTGCAGTAGAGTTTATACATCAGGGGGTCAAACGATCCACAGCACAGCTGGCTCTCCTGATCAATCTCAAAGGGCACTCTCTCATTTCCTCTAGCTGGTAGAAACTGATGGAGTGAGAAAGCCATCTCAATTGGCCTCTTCTGCCACCAACTCATAGCATCATTTTATAGAAGCAACATACAACCATTGTGTCTTTTGAAGTTTTTTCTTAGAGGTTTTAAATGATTCCACCATGCATAGCTTTACGTGGTGATTTTATTTCACCCTCATTGTTTACCCTTCTTTGCTCCATCCATGTCATTCCCTTTAACAAAATGTTTGGTTGGAGACTCCAAGATTTCTCTCCAAAATCATTCCAGTTGCTCATCATTCCATTTTATTTGTCACCACAAAGAAGGAGATGGCCCCTTATCTTGTGTATCTGTATTCTATGAAAGTTCTCAAGTCAGAGAGCACCCAGCTTTGCAAAGGAAAAGGAGGTGATGACATGAAATAAAGAAAGAAGAAATACCAGGGAAACAGCAATGTAGCTGAACAGAAACTAAGTCAGCCTAATTGCATACTATGATGGATTCTGGTGGTTTTAACTCTCTCTTTCTGTCTTTCATCAACCCTATACCAGATTCCATAATTTTAATATATTTATTTTTCTTCCTTTCCTGTATATTCAATAATTTAGATTGATCACAGGATGAAATGTTTGCTTCTTATGCAAGGATAACTCATTTCTAATAATGAATTAAATGACTATTAAAATGTTCTTTTGAATCAGTTAATGCAATCACCATATTAATAGGCTAAAGGAAAAAACATGCTTCTATCAATTGCTGCTAAAAGTGATTTTGTCAGAATTCAATATCCATTTATGATTTTTTAAAGAAATAGGTCTAAGAAAATTTTAGAGGACAATTTTTTTCTACTTAATGAAATATATCCACAGAAAACCTATCGCTACCATTATATTTAATAGTAAAAGACTAAATGCAAAATATTCAGTCCTCAGATATTGTGAATAAGGTGAAGGAAGTCAGTTCTCATCACTCTTAGCATGAGAAATAAGGTAAGAAATCACAATAAATTCTGTACAGATGACAATGGAAGACTAAAACTGCCTTTATTTGAAGATGGCACAATGGTTTACACAGAAAATTCCAAGTAATCTCCAAAAATTTCCCAGGACAGGTGAGTTCAATAAAGTCACAAGATATAAGATCAATATACAAAAATCAATTGTATTGTTTTCACTAGGAATGAATCTGGGGATATCAACATTAAAAATATAGTCCTATTTATAATCACTCAAAAATGACATAAGAAAGAATAGCTAAGAGCACATACATAAGACTGTGCTAAAAAACCATAAAAAATTGATGGGAGTATTCAATGAGTATCTAAACAAATGAAGATGAGCACTGGACTCATAGGCTAAAAGGCACAACAGATAAAAGCATTAGTCTTCCTCTAAATGAGATTATTTTTAAATATAGAAAATGCTTATTCCAAAATTTATATGACAGAGGAAATAGAAGAGCTAGCACAATGATGAAAGAGAACAAAATCACTCTACCTGATTTCAAATCTTAATAATATTAATATATAGCTACATTAATCATGACTATGTGGTATTGGTGGAAGGACTCACAAACAGATGAATCAATTAGAATAGTGATCCCAAAAGTAGATCTATACAGTTATAGCCAACTGATTTTTTGACAAAGGTATATCACATATACACAGGCTTAATAATAAATAAATCATTTCAACCTAATCTTTATACCTTACACAAAAATTAACTCAAATTTATTATATACTTTTTTCTTTTTACACTACTGAGGGGTTGAAACCAGTGCTTCACACAGGCTTTATAAGAACTCTACCAGTGAGCTAAATCCTCAGCCCATTTTTTTATTTTTGATCTTCAGCCTGAGTCTCACTAAATTACACAGGCTGCCTCTATTCTCAAACTTGCAATCCTCCTGTGTAACTGGGATTATACATATGAGCTACCATGCCTGGCTTGACAATAGATGTAAAACACCATTGAAAATCATCAGCATTTAGGGCTCATGAAGAGTTCTTAGCCATGACAATAAATGTATAATCCATAAAAGAAAGTTACCTATAAATTAGATGTAAAATTTTAAAGCTTTTATTCTTTCAAAGATGCTGTCTAAAAAATGAAGAGAAAATATGTCAACTGGGAGAGAATATTTGGAAATTATACCTCTGACAAAGGTCTCACATCTAGAACACACCAAGAGCTCTCTATACTCAACAGTAAAAATACAAACCACCCAATTAGAAAATAGGCAAAGGATATGAAGAGATATTTCCATAAAAATAGTATTTGAGTGATAAATAGAGGTTAATTAGTTCCAGAGCCTGATACAGATACCAAAATCCACAGATGCTTATGTCCCTTATACAAAAAAAAACCCCTGATATTTGTGTATATAAGCTATATGCAACCTCCTGTGTACTTTAAATCATTTTCTATTACTTATTAAAAGTAATAATACCTAATCCAATGTAAATTCTATGTAAATATTTGTTTTAGTGGAATATTCAGTACAGACACAACCATCACAGGCCTAAGAATGTGGTGTGCAATCCATGGCTAGTTAAATCTGCAGATACAGAATCCGTGAATACAAAGGGCTGACTGTACATTAAATAAATAAATAAATAAATAAATAAATAAATAAATAAATAGATGCTTGCAACCTAGCATCTGTTCCCCCCTGATCTTGGAACCTAAGCAGGGTCTACCTGGTTAGTCCTTGGATGGGAGACTGCCTGGGAATACCAGGTGCTGCAAGCTAAAGAGAAGGACCTGGCAATCCACTCCTGAAACAATCTGCCATTGGAAACCCTATGAATAGCAGAGAAGCACTGATAGTGCTTGCCATGGCACAGTGTCATCCTGTTGTGCATAGGGTCGCTATGAGTCAGACCTGACTCTACAGCACCTATCAACAACACAAGTAAATATCACTAGTTGTTAGGGTAACACAAATTAAGACTACAAGGAGTTATCACCACACATCTATTGAAACTACTAAGGGAAAAGGGGACAATGTGATTTAACAACTAATAGAGAGTTGCTAACCAGAAAAGCTTGCCTAAGTATCATGTCCAGAGTTTTCAAAGGGGCTTCATGATGGTGACATGATTGCTT
This sequence comes from Pedetes capensis, assembly GCA_007922755.1. NCBI lineage: Eukaryota > Metazoa > Chordata > Mammalia > Rodentia > Pedetidae > Pedetes > Pedetes capensis. The sequence goes on along the minus strand of VMDO01030624.1, from coordinate 5,875 downwards.
GAATGTCCACATGGCTGAATCCAAGTCTCCAGGATCACTGACTAATCCCGTGGTTGATCTATCCAGGTGGCCAGTTCCACCCTTAGACTGTGGGATATGGCCAACCTACTCTAAAACTACGCAAGGACTACCACCAGTGAGCTGAGGGTAAAGACCAGACCTTCTCTTTGGATAAGATGAAATACTATATTATTAAAATATAAGTTAGTAACAAAATTGAACTAACAGTAGCATAAATCTTTTATTTTTCTGTACTGGGAGATTTAATCAAAGACACCAAGAATGCTAGGAAAGTGCTCTACCAGTGAGCTACACCCCCAGTTGCTTTCTTATTTTTTATTTTTGAGAGAGGGTCTCACAAAGTTTCACAGGCTGCCCCTAGCTTTGAACTCATGATCCTCTACTGAATCACTTTGTTGCCCCACAGTATAAATTTTTATTCAGACTATTTTATTTAGTCTTTATATCAACCTAGCAAATTTTTTCTACTATGTAAATGAATAAATTGAAAGTCATACAGGTTAAATAATTTGTCCATAATCATGTAGCTAACAAATGCCAAAATGGAATTCAAACTCCAGCCTCTAGAACTGGTTCTTTTTCCTGTGTACCATGCAGTCCATGGTAACAACCAGATTTAGAGATTCAGCGGTGTCAATGTGCCCGCTTATGTCATGGTATAGCTGTGAAAGGGTCCCTCAACCCCAATTTATCATTTCTTCTTGCTCCCTCACCTCTTCAAAAGTGGAAAAAATGTTCCCTGCTCAGATCAGAAGTCATTCCTGTTAGTACTTTCCATAATGTTTACAAGAACACTGAACTTTCAGAGAAATTCCTCCTGTTACAATAGATATTATAACAATAAAAGTGAGATTTTGTTATTATTATAATTTCATGAGACTCAATGCGTAGAATAAGTGGGAGAAGAAAAATTAATTTACAATTTAAGTTGTTCTGTGGAGAAACATAACGAATACAATCTCAGCTATTGTACACATTGATGAACCTGTACCAAGTTAAACTTGTTTCAGTGTATACCATTCAGAAATTCTAGAATACAAGCTTTTTTGGCTTACAAGGTAAGTCTGTTTAAACACGCTGTCCAGCAAAGCACATGTAGATTTAAAGTAAAAGATTACAAAATAAAATACAACAAAATAAATTTAGTTCAAAAATTTATTCAAATTATTCTGCATAGTGCTCAAATCTTAAAATGTGATCCCATATGAAATTAAGAATTTTCAATTCCCTACCTGAGTAAACACCAATTTGCATTTGTGATTAAAGGTTATGCAAATATTTAATATCAAGGTGGCTTTCCCTTTCCACTCATCTGTATGACCTTCACTTCCTCCCACTTACTTACTTCCAGGTAGGAACTAAAAGTTAACTCTATTTTGGGAAGTATATCTGCAGTCTTAAAAAGAAATCACAATATAAATCAAATATAAACACAGTTAATCATCATTTTCACCCGATCTTCTCCAGCCCTATCAGCCTATCTTACAGGGTTACTGTGAACAATATCAATGTGATAATCACTGCAGTCTTAGCAAAGACCAGCAGCCAACCAAAGCAAGAATGACAGAGAAACAGATGCCAAAAGCAAGAAGCATCAAGCTTTGAACAGCTAAAAGGTATTGTCTCTCCCTCTCCTTGATGAGGTAATTAAATGTCCAAGTTAACCAAAGACAGTTTTACTAGATTTTTCCTTGAATATACTTTTTAGAATCCAAGCTGAAAATCTTATATGCAGAATACACTATAGACTGACTTCAAATTTGTAAATGAGGAGGGTCAGTTTACTCTCATCTGTCCGTGGCTGCACACCTGCCTCAAGATGGCAGAAGATGAGAGCTGAGCAGTAAAGAGAATGGACAATGCTGGGTAATGGCTCAGTCCAGCCAGCATGAGGCCCCACAAAATCCCCAGCAGGAGAAAACAAAACTGAGAAAGGTTTTCCACTTTGACCATTTATTTCATCCTCTATGATTAAGACCTGTCATTTAGCCATGATTTTTTTTCTGAATGTGTATTCCAAGAAAGAAATGGTTAGAACTACAAACTTTTCAAGTCATGGGAAAGAAAAAGTGGAAAAGATTAATACTCCCTACAAAAGCATAGCATGACACCTTACTTAGGTAATTTATAGCCCTTAAGTTACACTTCAGATATGAAAGAAAAACTCTAGCAAATGAATAAAAAAGGAAAAAAAATTATAGTAAGAAACTGAAAAATGACTACTTTTTTTGGGTTCTCACACAAAAGTGCAGTTGGATTGAAAGACTGGAGTCAATTAATTGGAGATGTTTGTACAACACAATACATTGAGTGGTTCCTGGGAGAAACGTAAAGACGAAGTGAGAAAAAAAAAAAAAATTCCGGGTGTATGCTAAAATTCTCCAGGGCCTAATACCTCTCTTGTCTAAAGGAGATTAATTAATCTATTTTTTAAATTCAAAGTATGTCAGTTAATGACCAGAAATTTTTTCTTCATATTTGAAAGTTAATGTTTTTAAAACTTAAACTGACCAATTTGACTGTGTCAAGGGCATTGAGATTATCTCAGTATATAGTTATATACTAGACCAATGCTTTTCTCCTAAAAATTGACTCAGCCTCTTAATAAAGATAAAAACCTTATTCTCAGGGACTCTGAATCTTCCCTTTTTGCTCCTGACAACCTTCAGCACAGAGATCTGAGAATGCCTTGGGTATCAGCTTCGCTTGGTCTTTCTGGAAGAGGAAGATCATTGATGATCATGAAGTCAAGCTCTTATGGCTTGACTTGAAAAGGACACCTTCACTTCTACCTGCATTTCATTGGCCATAACATGATTACATGTGGTCATTGCATGCAAGGGTAGATGGGAAAGGAAGTCTGGCTGGATGGAAAGGAAAAGGAGGAAATGGGCTTGGGGCTACACTGCTGAAGAAAATAATGATAGATTCTCACAAAAAGTACTACATATATGGCTTAAGTCCTAATGTCAATTCACTATTAATCAACACCACCTATGACCTTTTCTTTCTAGAACAGAATGAAATACTCCTCAACATTTGGCCATGCCCACCACTATTGTCAAAGGTTCTTTGCTATTCATAAGATTTTCCATGGCTGGTTGTTTTGGGAGTGGATTCCCACATCCTTCTCCCTAGTTTAGTCTGTTAGAAGTAATTAAGACTAGTGAGAACAAAGTAGAGGAGAGAAGAGAGGCAAGGAACATTGGTGCATGAGCAAGAGGTTATAATTTTAAACAGGGGGCCATGACTTAGGAAGTGAAGGTGTATGTCATAAGAAAATGTAGTCAAGCATTCACTCTGTGGTTTGTGTTTAAATATTCCCCAATATAAGTTTATACCATCCTGAAAATGATTTCACAAAATGTAACCACTTCCCTGAGCTTCTGACTCTCACCCTCACTCTTGCACCAACTGTTGTGACAGTACACTGGCCTATAAAATAAACACAAAGTGTTTATCTGCATCTCTAAGAAGTAAAGACCAAGACAGATATTTTTTATTCAAAAAATAAATACCTTAGAACTCATTTACTCCAATTGAATCATTTGATGTATAAAGGTATTCATGTTAAGGGATATTAAGTGTTTTGGCCAAAAGGTATACAAAAGGTAGAGTGAGACAAGAACCCATTTAAGTCAAAAAGTTAATTTCAAGTAGGTAGGGACTTGCAGGCCAATTTACGTGGGGTCTTCAAAGACCTTTAAATGGCCCAAGACAGAGTCACCTTGCATCATGGAACTGCCCAATAAAAAGGTGTCAAAGTACCAAGCCAAGCAAGAGTTGAAATAAACTTTTCAAAGTTCTTCTAATTTAAATCTTTTCTTTTCTCTCTAGCACCTGGCAATAACCTCAGCTACCCAAGCTCGCTTTTCCCAGTGGGCTTTAAATATTAGATTCACAATCCCAGAGATTTCAGACTACACTTATGCCCAGCAGACTTTCCTGACTCAGCATACCACAGAATTCCAACTGTGCCAGTCTTTATTGTGGTTGGTATCACAGAACTAATGTTTAAAACAATCATTGTAAATGGAGAGAATTAATCTCTGGTAGCATAAGCTACATAGATATAACTGATAATGCATTTATGCTGAATTTTTTTCTAAGAGATTATGTTTTTCTTCTAAATACCCTCAGGAAGAAACAACAAATCTCCAGAAAAGTAAACAGAACATATTCTCCTCCCAGCTCTTTCCCTGGCAATAGATGGAAAAATCTGACCCCATCTCCCAACATAGCCCACTCCATACAGGAAGAATGCAAGGAACCTAGTTAAGTTCACTGGTCTAAATATGTGAACTTCACAGATATTTAATTGTAAATTAAAATTTAAAATTCAGTTCCTCAATTTCACAAGCCACATTTCAAGTTCTTAACTCTATGCCTGTCTAGTGGCTTCCATATTGGACAGTAAGTAAAGAGACTACTTCCACCAGCACTAAAATTGCTATTGGATAGCACTGATATAAAGCCTGGAAATGAAATGATCAAGGGTACAGATTTGGCCAAAAGCAGTCAGTCTTGATATTTTCATACCAAAAACAATCCCAAAATAATCAGCCATTGGCAACCCTATGAGGGTCACTATGAATCGGACCTGACTCGTTGGCACCTAACAACAAACAGTCACATACTGAACATTCACTATTTTGGCCTATCTCTAATGGAAATGACAGGCTTACCACATGGACTGAAGATTGGATAATTAAAGGCAGGAATAATTGCTTATTTTATTTACTTATATTTTACTTATATTAATGGTGATTGTATTCTAATAGAAGCATAGTCTAGCTAGCTGTGATTAACAGCTTTGTATCACTAGCATGAAAACTTGAGAAAATTAACTTACAAAAGAAAAAGTTTACTTTGACTCATAATTTTGTAAGTTATAGTCCATGATCAATGGCCCTGTTGTTATTATACCTGTGGTGAGGCAGCACATCATAGCTGGATTGTACAGCAGAGCAAGAAAGCAAAGAGAAAAAAAGAAGAGGCCAATGTCCTCAAGTCCCATTCAAGGGCATGCCCCCAATGACCTAATAACCTTCCATAATGCCCTGCTTCCAAAAGTCTCCCATACCTCCCAATAATGCTACACTCATGAACCAAGCCTTTCACACATGGACCTCTGGAGACCTGCAACATCCAAACTATGGCACTAATTCTAAAGTGACATGGACTGACTGCTTTGCCCCTTACAGACCCTCATTTTATGTTGTAACCCTCTCCCAAATGTGATGCTAAAAACAGGTAAAGCCTGTGGGAAATGCTTAGGATTAGATGAGGTCATGAATGTAGAGCTCCCATGAACAGGATTCATACTCTAGTACAAGACCTTGGAGAATCATTTTCTTTCTTCTGCTATGTAGAGATGTGGAAGAGGGACTCTATCAGAAGTCGACCCCAATCTCAGGCTCCCATCATCCAGAAGTGTGAGCAATAAATTTCTGTTGTGTATAAGCTGCCCAGCTATGATTGTTTGTTAATAAAGCCCAACTGATTAAGTCATAAGGGGATCATCACAGAGGAGCAGGAATAGTTTTTTAGGCTCCATTATAGGCCAGATTAAATAAACTGACTAAATCCCCCAATTCTTTTTCTTTGACAACCAATTTTCTGGTTACTAGTTTCACATCTTCTATTTATTAACATGAAAAAATAATGAATAGATAGACAGAGCCATTGCAGCTCCAAAACTAGATGAGATGCCTTATAGTAGAATAAAGTGACACACACAATCAAAAATCAGTTCTCTGTGAGTCTGGTTAGCACAAACAGGTTTACAAGGCTGGTGTTCTCTGAGAGAACATTTAAAAACTATTTTTTACATAAAAGAAACTGGGACTCAGTG
>VMDO01030623.1:0-21068 GCA_007922755.1 Pedetes capensis | reverse complement strand
TCAATGGGTACTAATTTATGGGCTGAAGTTTAGCTCAATTGATAGAGTGCTGCTCTGTACCCCTGAGGACCTAGATTTGATTCCGAGCACCATCAAAACAAGAGAAGAATGTGGTCCTCTGTTCCCAAAGCAATCCTGAAAATTCAGCCATTGAAAATACTATGAAGGTTGCTATGAGTCAGACGCCATTGCGACTAACAACAATTAATTTATATAGTTAGCAGTAAGAAGTTCCAGTGTGTCATTGCATGCAGGGTAACTATAGATAACAACAATTTGCTATATATTTCAAAAAACTAGAAGAAAAAGTTTTTATTTTCACCAAAAAGAAATGATAGATGTTTGAGAAGATGGATATATATGCTTAAATTAATTTAAATAGTATGCAATGCATACATGTATTAAAACATAATGAGTAACTGATAGATATGCACACATTTTTGTTTTTATTTGTCAGATAAGTTTTTAATTAAGAAACATAAACAATAAAAATCATTATTTTATCTTGAAATATTCTAAGCAAATATTACAATATACTTAAATTATTTGGTTTTGATTTTCCAGTTTGGCATATTTCATTGGAAAATATGCTCAGAATGATTTTATCTTAATAAGAAGAATCCAGAAATAAGTAATGAAATACAGTATAGGTACATGTCATGTGTGTACATTTTAAAATATATATTACCAGAATTTAAAAGAATCAGTTCAAAATGATAAAAGGCTCAGTATCTATAACAAAAACATGACTGATGAAAATAAATTAAATGCTTGCAAATGTAGCAGGAGACTTAAGTAGGGTTTTAGAGAGAAAGTTGCCTTGGCTAGACAGAGAGGTTGGTGGCCCAAGAAGAGACATGTGCACATGGCTGTTGGAAAGAGAAAAGAGAAGAGTGGAGGGCAAGGATTGGAGAGGAAGAGAGTGAGCAGGTGAGAGGAGAGGTGGAGAGAGGGAGGGAGGGAGGGACGGAGGAAGAGAGAGAAAGAGAGAGAGATAGGGAAACGAACACTGGTGGAAGAAAAGAGCATTGCCTGCTAATGGCTAAGCCAGACTGCGTATCATAAGCAGCAGTGTACCTTCCTTTCATAGTAATAACTGGAAGAAACAGACTAAAGTTATTCCAGAGTGATACCAAAACCATTGTTACAGTTGAATTTGAGATGTCTTCTGAAGGCTCACTTGTCTGGGGCTTGGTTGCCAGCTAGTAAGCTTTGGGAAGTGCTTGGATACTGGGGGCTCTGACCTAATCAGTGTGTTAATCCCTTGACGGATTACTTACCAATTCATTATATGACACCAAAATAATGTTGATGTTTAAAAAAGTAAGAACATGAGAAAAAATTATAGGTCAGCCCCACTCAATAGCATGGGTATAATAAGATAGTAGAACTCTAAAAAATATGACCTCATGAACAAGCTGACCATGTAGATGTAGTTTAACATCATGAGATGATGTAACGTCTTTTAGCATTTACCATTTCTAAAGCAGATTTGAATGTCAATATCAGTTTTTATTGTAAGATATCAATTTTGCTTTAATTATTATTTTTGCTCATGTTCCACTTTTCTTCACTGAAAATATTTTATTTGATTTTTTTTCTTTGTCCTCATATCATGGAAGTTCCCATACTGAGTCTCTATGTGATTTACTTTTATTTAATATACATTAAAGTGTCAGCCTACATCATTCACTCTCATATGCACATCTTTTCTCCAATACTCTCTTCTAATTGAAACTCTGGAATGGTTTTCATATGACCTCCAATCCCTTCCATGGCCTACAAGACCTCCCCTAAATGTCCTCAAGCTACCACTCAGATCCTGTTTCCTATACACTCTCAGATCTCTTACCTCTAGTCCTGAAAAAGCCCCAAAAACATATGGGACAAGTTCCCCACCTTCTTAGTTTATGGAGATTCTAGGCATCTACATATAGGCGAAAGATGCACTTCTTACATTATCCAAATTCTGGGCTGTTCTCATGTCCCACACACATTTTCTGTGAGTCAATTTTATACCCTTAGAGAAAGTTGTATCATGAGATGATCTGAGGTGCTATCCATAATCATTTCTGAATTCTGTCAGAAATACACCAAATAGATCAAGTTGTATATCTACTGTCACCCATTTTTATTTGTCTCAGTGTGTGAAGAAACTTAAATTTTCTGTATAGTTTAATACCTTTTCTGTACTATAGTTTGTTCCTTCAGTGATGAAGAAACTTTTCCTGAGTATTCCATTCAATTATAGTACCCTGGCCTATCTTCTAAGGGTTGCATTTAAGTTCTTCTATGCTTGTAAATGCCAAATATTGTAAGAAAAATAAACATTTACTCTAAAATGTAATCACAATACAAATGTAAAGAAAAATGTGTTCATTTCATTTACCTACTTTCCCAATTCCCTATGTGTCTGTCAGCTTGTCTTACTGTGGGGGCTTTTGTGTTGCCGTGATGCTGAAAGTGATGCCAACAGTATTTCTGATACCAGCAGGGCCACCCATGATAGACAGGTTTTAGATGAGCTTCCAGACTATGGCAGATGAGGGAGAAGGACTTGATAGCCCAGTACCCAAATAATTAGACATTGAAATTCCTATGAATAACCAAGAAACACTGTCAAATATATTACTGGAAAATGAGCCTCTCAAGCTGGAAGGCATTCAAGAAATGACCAGGGAAGACTTGCCTCCTCAAAGTAAGGTCCACCTTAATGAAGGAAATGGAGTAAATCCCCATGGACGGACCTCCTTTTGATGATGTGGCATGACTCAAAATGAGAAAAAACATAGTGACTGCAACATTGGACTTAAACATAAAAAGAACACGTACATGGTACAGGATTGGCTAGTGTTTCATTCTGCTGTACTTAGGGTTTCTATGAGTCAGATCCACCTGACAGCATCCAAGAACAAGAAATTTTCCAATAAATATTTATTATGCATCTTCTAACTGTTCAAGAGCCTGCAGATATGTACTGTGGCGATCCCATCTAAGGAGGGTTGGGCCTATTTAGTACTTGGATGGGAGACGACCTGGGAACATTACATGCTGTAGGTTTGGGAGAAGGACCCAGAAACCCACTCCCCAAAAAACAATCAGCCATTGAAAACCCTATGAATAATAGAGAAGCACTGACAATTCACCTGTTGTACTTAGGGTCACTATGAGTCAGACATCGACTTGACGGCACCTAACAACAACTGTTCAAGAAATTAAATTTGAAATAGCTAACAAGAGTAACTTCCTGCTCTGAAAGAATTGGTTGTTTAAAAGATGAAGAAAGAAAGAAAGTAATTACAACACAATTTGACATGTGCTACTAGGGTAGACACAGGCTTGGGCAAACATACCAGAACAAGGGAATTTTAAGTAAAGGGACTATCGCAGGTAAATGAGGGGTGATGAGGGAGGCTGTGTTTTCTTGTTGTTGTCTTTGTTTGTTTGTTTGCTTTTGCAGGTGAAATCCAGTAAAGAACAGGTAGAGAGAGCAGAGAGATTAGTCAGTGATAAGGTTGGAGATGCAAGAAAGGATTGAAAAATGAAAACTTCTCACATGATATAATGAATCATGACTGTAAATTAAAATAATTCTAAGTTTCCTGGCACTATGGCACGAGCATTTAATCCCAGTAACTCAGGAGACTGAGATGAAAAGATTTTAAATTCAATTCCAAAGACAGCCTTCATAATTCAGCAAGACCCTATCTCCAGATAAAGAATAAAAATGGGACTGCGGGTGAGGTTCAGTGGTAGAACCCTTGCTTATCCTGTGCAAGGCCCTAGGTTCAAACTGCTAGTATTAGATAATCATCATCATCATTGTAATAATAATAATAGTAATGCAAAATCATTGAGGTTTTACAGCTGTTAGAGTCACATGATCAAAATTGAATTTTGAGTGATTACTGTGTATTATGGACATGACACAGAAACAGTTTGAAGAGGTAGCCTGGGGCATAAAAGGAACACATAGAAGGCTCTTGGCACTACTCAGTCATATATGATTAAGAACTAAACTAATTCAGTAGAAATAACAGAGACAGACAAACTTGAGACGTGTTTTAAAAGTACTGGTGATAAGACTTCTCAATTGACCAACACCCAAAGTTAAAATTTGGGATAAAATTTCTTGTATGACAGATCAAGGGTAGTTAAGAAGAAAGTCTGAAATAGGTGTTAAAATAGCTGCACACCACATCAAAACAGCAAGGTGTTACTTCTTTTTGACTAGGGAGAACATGACAAAAAAGAGCAAGTATAAAAGTGCAAACTATAGTTAATCACCCAAATGTCAGTCCTAAATAAGGGCAGCATTCAGATGCGTGATATGACAGGAGGAGAGCCTTATTTTGTCAAAGTCTTATAGTTCCCAGGAGACACTTTCAGGCAGTTACCAAAACCTATTGCCGTTGTTGGCCTTGAATTCTCCCTAATGGATGCCATTCAGTTACTGTTCTCTGATCACTCTGACAGAAAATTGAAGTCTGAAGAGACCTTGTTTGTTTGTCCTTTAATATCCACAGGGAATGGCATGCTTCATGTTCCATCTGTGAATCATGCTTATTTTAATCAGTATCTCTTACATAAGCTACAAGAGAAATTGATTGAAGCAGTTACTTTGCTGGCAAAAAGAAAATTTTTTATTTGCAAAAACCTCAGGAGAAAAATATGGTTTCTGCACAGGCATAAGCAGAAGAGTTACCTTTAAAGTATCTACACATTGTATTATTGCTTTCAACAGCATGCTGCAGAAAGCAGTGCAATTTAAACATTACTAGGGAAAATTTGAAATTCTCCCCACTTTGGATATAAAATGGCAAAAATATTTCTTTCTGTCTCTCCCACACTACCTCCTCCCTCTCTGTCAATAACATATAATGACAACTTTGCTAGATAAACAATGAGGCACTAAATCTCTTTCTGCACCAGTTTAGTCTCTTCAGCAACCAAGAACCCAATGATTTAGGATTCTGGAATCCTAAACAAGGCGAACTTTCTTCCTGGGCAATAAAACTACTTTGGGTTTATCAACTAGGTAGCACTTTTGTAATGACTGTTTTACTGTAAGAAGTAAAAACAAATTAAATTTTAGCCTGAATTTGAAATTAGGGTACTGATCCATAACTAGATAAGTCACTAGATATCTGCTTATCCTTAAATCCCAGAAAGAGAAAAACAGCACAGGAATAAGACTTGATAAACCTTATATTCTTTGCTATCCAATAGAGATGTTTCAACAAACGGATGCAGCACTGGAGGTGTTAACATGTTTATGCCAACAGATTTGGAAAACTGCTACTTGGCCAACTGACTGGGAGATTCATATTTGTGCCTATTCCCAAAAAAGGGGATCCGACTGAATGTGCAAACTATCGGACAATATCATTAATATCACACACCAGCAAAATTCTACTAAAGATCATTCAGAAGCGACTGCAGCAATACATAGACAGGGAATTACCAAAAAATCAAGCGGGATTCAGAAGAGGGCGGGGAACTAGGGACATCATTGCTGATGTCAGGTGGATATTAGCTGAAAGCAGAGAATATCAAAAAGATGTCTATCTATGTTTTATTGACTACACAAAAGCATTTGATTGTGTGGATCATAACAAATTATGGATAACACTTCGGAAAATGGGAATACCAGAACACCTAATTGTGTTCATGAGAAATCTGTACATGAACCAGGAGGCAGTTGTTCGAATAGAACAAGGAAATACTGAGTGGTTTAAAGTTGAGAAAGGTGTGCATCAGGGATGTATACTTTCACCCTATCTCTTCAATTTATACCCTGAGCAAATAATCCGAGAAGCTGGACTTTATGAGGAAGAACGCGGCATCAAGATTGGAGGAAGACTCATTAACAACCTGTGTTATGCAGATGACACCACTTTGCTTGCTGAAAATGAAGAGGATTTAAAACATTTACTGATGAAGATCAAAGATCATAGCCTTCAATATGAGTTACGACTAAACATCAACAAAACAAAAATCCTTACGACTGGGTGAGCACGCAACTTCACATTAAATGGAGAAAAGATTGAGGTTGTCCAAGATTTTTCTTTGCTTGGCTCTATAATCAATACCTGTGGAAGCAGCAGTCAAGAAATCCAAAGACGCATTGCTCTAGGAAAAGCTGTGGCAAAAGACCTCTTTAGAGTACTGAAAAGCAAAGATGTCACATTGAAGACGAAGGTGCGTCTGACTCATGCCATGGTATTTTCAGTGGCATCCTATGGTTGTGAAAGCTGGACATTGAAGAAGAGAGACAGAAAAAGAATTGATGCTTTTGAATTGTGGTGCTGGAGACGTCTATTGATTATACCATGGACTGCCAAAAGAACCAACAGATCTGTCCTAGAAGAGGTACAACCAGAGTGCTCCTTGGAAGCAAAAATGGCCAAACTGCGTCTTACATATTTCGGACATGTAGTCAGGAGAGAACAATCCCTGGAGAAGGACATCATGTTTGGAAGAGTGGCAGGTCAAGGCAAAAGAGGAAAGCCCTCCACCAGATGGATTGACACATTGTCTGCAACAATGGGCTTAAACATAAATAAGATCGTGTTCCTGGCACAGAATTGGCAAGTGTTTCGATCTGCTGTACATAGGGTCGCTATGAGTCGGACTCGACTCAATGGCACCTAACAACAACAACAACAAACCTTATATATCATAAATGCCTGCAGCTGTAGCCTTGTGGCATCCGATCCCGTCAGATCTCGGAAGCTAAGCAGGGTCGGGCCTGGTTAGTACCTGGATGGGAGACCTTCTGGGAACACCAGAAGCTGTAGGCTGGGAGAAGGACCTGGCAACCCCCTCCCAAAAATCAATCTGCCATTGAAAACCCTATGAACAGCAGAGAAGCATTGACAATAGTGTTTCCCCTGTTGTACAGAGGGTTGCTATGAGTCGGATACTGACTCGACGGCACCTAACAACAACAACAATATATCATAAAGCAGGCTGCTGCACATAGAGGTTTGTATGCAGAGAGAAAAATGTGTCCTCAGCTGCTTGCAGCATCTCATGTTTTGGGGACCATGACAAGTTTTCAAAAACACAAAATATGTTTCTAAGACAGCAAAGGAAGAATGTTGCTGTGCAGGTCTTGATATTGACAAGTGTTTGTTTTTTCATGCAGTGATTCACAATTTAACATATTAAGAAACTCAAATGTGGTTGCATTTAGATTTAACTTGTTCAGGTTTCTACAATAATAGTTATCAAATGTCAAATTCTGAAGAAGGTAGATGTCTATATTGCCATTGTAATAAATTGTAATAAATTATAAAGAATTAAAGAATGATAAAATACCAGGTGCTATAATTAGGGAGAAGGACCTGGCAATGTATTTCTGAAACAATTCACAGTTGAAAATATTATGAGTCATGGAGAAGAACTGACATAGTATCGGACATGTCACAGTGTTGGGATGTGTTTTGTCTGTTGTACATAGGGTTGCTATGAGTCAACTTGATGGTACCTAACAACAACAATGATGATGTCTTTTAAGACACTAAAGTTATAGCAAGACACTTTAGTGCAAACTTACAATCCCAGTGAATAGGGAGGAAGAGGCTGGAGGATCAAGAGTTTGAGGCCAAAGTCAGCCTGAGCAATCTAGCAAGAACTTGTTTCGAAAGAAAAAAGAAGAAAAAGAGAAATTAAAATTGTTGTTAGAATACTGTCCAACACAATCAAATGAAATATACAAGGAATATATTATAAATTATGTGTCCATTGCTTCCATAAATATATGAAAAAAGTAAAAAAGGAAACAAAAATATGTTCATTGAAGATATAATATACAGGAAAATTGTAGATGATACAATTTAATGCATTTTGGCTTGATTTTCTTTTCTTTTAAAATATTTCTAGTACAGTAGGTTCTATCATTTTTTAAACAGTCTCCTCCTTTGGAACATTTGGAAAAAGAATACTAAATTCAAAGAACCTGGATTTTTATCTAAGTACTGAAATTATTATAAAGTATATCCTTGTCACATACCTCTTCTGACACTACTCACCTATAAGGGAAGAAGTGGAATCAAATAAACACACAAATCTCTTCCAGATCTTTTTTTCCCCCATAATGTTTAATATCAAAATTATCTTATACTCAAACTGTTTCATTTCCTTGATTGGGAATGCTCATTTTTACTTCCCCATAAAATAAATTTTAATATTGGAATCATTTTCACAGAAAACAGTAAAACTTACAGTGCAGTGATAGGTAAACAATGATACCATAAAGCACTGGAGATTGGTAATAGAGAAACTGACCCTTAGACTATTCCCTGCAATAACTATTTGAGCAATTTTTAGCATTTCCTATTGATCCAGGCCTGCAGCTTTAGCCCTGTGGCATCCGATCCCGTCAGATCTCGGAGGCTAAGCAGGATTGGGCCTGGTTAGTACCTGGATGGGAGACCTCCTGGGAACACCAGAAGCTATAGGCTTGGGAGAAGGACCTGGCAACCCCCTCCCAAAAATCAATCTGCCATTGAAAACCCTATGAACAGCAGAGAAGCATTGACAATTGTGTTTCCCCTGTTGTACAGAGGGTCGCTATGAGTCCGATACTGACTTGACAGCACCTAACAACAACAACAATTGATTCAGAGCCTGCAGCGGTAGCCCTGTGTCACCGGATCCCATCAGATCTCTGAAGCTAAGCAGGGTCAGGCCTGGTTAGTACTTGGATAGGAGACAGCCTGGGAACACCAGGTGCTGTAGGCTTGGGAGAAGGACCCAACAACCCCCTCCCAGAAATCAATCTGCCATTGAAAACCCTATGAACAGCAGAGAAGCACTGACAGTAGTGTTTCCCTTATTGTATGTAGGGTCGCTATGAGTCAGACACTGACTCAACTGCATCTAACAACAACAATACCATTGATTCAGAATTTGGGGTATGCTTTAGTATTTAGCATATTTGCCTTCTTGCCAAACATGCATGTTAAGTTTTCATTTTTATCCATTCCTAAAAAGAAAATAAATCAATTTAATCTCTTATTAAAACAATGCAAATAAATTTATTATTTATAGAACAAAAAGCGAGAATGGGAATTTTACAAGCCAAATCAAGTGATGACAAAATTCCAGCTACCCTGAGAGGGGATTAATGGAATGTTTCTATTGCTGCAGCAAAATCTCCCTTGTCAAAGGTTCCCATGAGTAGGTGATACACCAGAAAAGGAGCTCAAAAGTGATTCTGTCCTGCAGACAGGCATTGCATTTCAGGTTGCGGTGGAGCAACAGAGAATTCAGTGTAGTCTTCTGGTCTCTTCCTTGCTTTGCCCACAATGACTTGTTTCTTATAATTGAATTACATCTTCTCCAGGATCATTGTTGTTATTGTTTCTTGAGGAAACTTAAAAGGTTATGGAGTGAGTTGCAAACCTGATCTGCTGCATTTGGCCTGAGTGAGAACATAGATATTCTTTGGTCTCCATTATCTGCCATCCATTTCAGATTATCGTTCTTTCTGATTAGGAACTATGGGATGACAAAAAACAATGAGCCAGTGGCTGCCTGGGCATCTGTGGCAAAACTGCTGCATGCCTGTTTATTTTTTAAACTGTGAGCTTCAGGAAATAAACTAGTGATTTTCCTTACCACCAAATGTATAACCTTGTGCTGTTCTTCAGAATGGATACTGACTACTGTTAATAGGACTCTGCCCCCCACCCCAGGTCCCAGGATTGACTGAAAGCTCAGTTACCACTACATTACAGACTAGCTTCTATTTCTTCCAAATTCTGGTTCCACTTCACAAATGTATCTTCTGAGAGAAATCTCCAGTATGCCTCTTACCTGAAATTCTGTGAATCCATTTCCAGAGAACATAATCTAGTAAAATATCAAATCAAAATATTAAACAGGGAAAATAGTCATTTTGTTCATATGATAATTTCTACATGTTTATTTTGGCTTGTTTGTTTTATTATCAAGTCATAGAAAAGCTTCGGTAGTAATAATTTGCTAATTTTTCCACTTTTTGAGACAGAGTCTTGAACTATCCTTGAACTCATATTCCTCTTGCCTTAGCCTCTAGGGTTTAGGGATTATAGGCATGTACCACCATGCCAGGCATAATACCTTCTAAGTTTTAAATGAAGTTAACCAAAAAAATTAAATTTCATCTGTAAAATTGATAGTAAAGAATTGTTATGAGCCATCCAGTCAGTGTCTGACACACAGTGACCCTCTGTACAACAGGTGAAACAGTATTGTCAGTGCTTCTCTTCTATTCATCGGATTTTCAATGGCTGATTGTATTTTGGGAGTGGGTTGCCAGGTCCTTGTCCCAAGCCTGCAGCACCTGGTGTTCCCAGGCGGTCTCCCATCCAAGTACTAACCAGGTCCGACCCTGCTTGGCTTCTGAGAGCTCACGGAATCAGACTTCACTGTGGTACAGCTGCAGGCAGTAAACAATTGCCCCTAGTAAAATCAGACTCTCTTCAGGTTATTATGAAACATCAAACGCATGCTCTGTGCCGAAACTAATTATCTCAATTGTATACCTGCCATTAGCAATATAAAACACCAATATATTTAGTCAGAACTTCAAGCACAGATTAAATGTGTGTTGTGAGCTAAAATTGACATTACAAGGAGAAATGATCATGCAAATAATTAAAAGTACTATGTTTGGGAGGAAAAAATATCTGAAACCTTTGGATCTTTATGAAAATAAGTATGCAATAATTAAAGCATTTTCCCTTGTACTATCATCAGATAGACATTTCTACAGTAAATAAATTGTATTTAATATCCCTTTTGTAATTAAAAATCTATACACGTTTTTCATTTAAAAAGTAATTTCATAACATTCTTTTAAACAGATATTCTAACTTTAATATTTTTATTCTCATTTCACTTCTTTTCTACCTACTTGGCTTTTAAATATACACACACATATCTGTACATTCCAAATGGGTCTAATGACAGACTGCAACCTAGGCAAAACTGTAATGTGAGATAATGAATGGATCTATTTGTCAAATTCTCTGTGATTTCATCCTATGATTCCTTCCCTCTCCTCTCATCAGCAATACTCTCTTCAGATTTCTCATCTTCTCAGAATTTTCTAGACTTTCTTATCTAAATTAAAGTGAATATAATGAGTCCAAAAAAGCTTTAAATAGGGATATATGGGTATATCTTTAAAAGTTGAGTGGGTTAGAGGCAGAGGTGAAATGATGAATAGAAATATTAAAGTTAGGACATGTTTAAAGGAATGTTATGAAATTGCTGTATGGTTTTGAATATAAAGTTGATTCTCACCCAATTCAATTGGCTTCACGTTTCTTACAGGCCACTTCACACTAAGTGTAAAAAAGTTTATGCATTGACAATTTTATATTCATTCACATTTCAATAACAGATCCTAAGAAAAACAGCAACATCTAAGGTGTTAGTAAACCATCAGAGGCCAGGAGAGAGGCAAGAAACATCCTCTCTTTCACAGTCCTCAGAAGAAATTCAACCTAGCCAACATCTTGATTTTCAGCTTCTTGCCACTGTCACTATAAGAAAAAAAAATGTTGTTTAAGCCACTGAGCTTGTGATACATTATTATGACTGTCCTAGTGAATTAATATTCTTTCTTTATTCTGTTCTATTTTTTAATGTATTATAGTTTTGAAACAATTTGGTATCTTATTGTTGATACCTCATTCACCTTGAGGCTATTTGTATTGATTGCCTTTTTTAAAATTATGGATTCTATTATTCTTCTTCACATTTGGTACTTTATGTTGAGCTTTATTAATGATAGAACAATGAGTAACAATGGTAGAAGCTCTGGACTACATTATGCTCCTATAAAAATGTATTTGGTCTGATTTTGGCAAGATGTAATTACTCTATGCTATGGTCGTTGCTTGCAATGCATGGGTTTGTTTTTGTTTTGGTTTGTTTTTATTTTATTTTTATTTTTTGTCTCAAGTGAATGCTTGATGTTACTCATGTTATACCTGTCCTTCCATGTCCAGTTGGGTTGGAACTTCAAGATATTTTAGCTATTAGGAATCTCTGAAGCAGACTCTTCCTGCTATCCCTATCAAATGGAATACTGCCCAGAATATGTACAGTTCTTGTTAGCCCCAAACTCATGAGTATACTCCTTAAGAATCTTATTCAACATAACTTTTTCCTTTCTAGAATATTTTCCCCAATATTCTAGCTATTTCTAGTGCAAACTACACACTCTCCCTTTTCACTTTAACATGTACTCTTCATGTGTGCTTTATCCCCTTGCTACAGCTGAAATGGCAAAGCAGAATTAGAAATCCTTCCTTTAAGGATCATAGCTTGTGCTATCTGTTGTCTAATTTCTGAAAAACATTACCTAATATATTTTGTGTAGTTTTTAATTAATTACTATAAAAGAAAAAAGTAGTGTCTCTTAATGTACATTAGCCAGCAGGTGAAAACTCTACTGTAATTTGTAAACATATTTATGGAAACTATTATAAAATTCACATAACATAACCATAATATTTCATTTTCTTTTGGATATATTTCCATTTTTTCCACTTTTAAATGACATGTCTTATTTCATCAAGATTTTCTGGATAATTTTTTACTTAGGTCAATGATTTTTAAGGCAATGGATTTGAGGACAACCTATACCATTGGTGAATATTATCTTCCTCTGGACTTCTGACAGATAAGACAGATCACCTTAAACCAGCTGAGCCAATTTTTTTATGAATTTTGTGTTCTAAGAAGATAATAAATAATAAAAACTCACACATCTCATTATTTCATTTCCCAGAAGATATTTATTGATCAACTCTTATGTGCTTACTACTATTCTAATTTGGATATAAGGATGGGAATAAGGCAGACTTGGACTGGGTTACCACAGAGCTAACATTAAGTAGAAAAAAAAAAGAATGAAAATGGGTGAGCAAAGTAACCTTACATAGTGATTAAAAATGTTAATAAAAAATAGTAGAATTGAGAAATGGGGGAGTAATCTTCCTTAGGGGGTGTCACTAAAACGATCTAATTTGGCTTGGTGCCAAGTGCATACCTATAATCCCAGCAACTCTGAGGGATGAAAAGGGAGGATCATGAGTTTGAGGCCAGAGGCAGCCAACACAATTTAGTGAAACCCCGCCTCAAAATATGGGGTAGGGCATAGCACAGTGATAGACCTTTTGCCTAGTATATGTGTGCCACTGGGCCTGGAGGCCCAGTACTGAAGAAAACAAAAGATCTCATTTTAGAAAGTAATATTTGGGCTGATAACTGAAAGCTGAGAAGAAAACAAGCATGGAATAGTGAAATAAATAAGACTCAAGGCCAAAGATAGAACAAGGATAAATAATTTGAGAACTACAAAAGGACAGGAGGTTAGCTGTTTCCAAAGGCTCAAAGGAAGTGATGTGAAGGAAATTATTTTGAATCCTTCTGCATATTGTGCTGACATAATTATTTTAACCCATTCTTAAAGATATTTTTCTCAGTAATTAATGAAAACAATACCACAACTTTTAGACCACAGATATTTTATCATCTAACAAACATGAAAAATATCTGTGGTTAAAGTTGTTAGCATCTTAAGTGTCCCCTCCAATTTCTGTGAGGTATACAGAAAAAAATAAAATAAAGTATTTCATCTCTGACTTCAAGTAATGTTACATTATACTACTAGCAACATACAACCCCAATCATATTAGACTAATATTTACATATACTTTATTGTTAATTATTTTTATATCATATTTTTTCTCCAAAAGATTTCAAGATACTTGAAGCCAGATATGGAATGCTCTGATTTTCTTGTGTAGAAATAAAAGAAATTATTGGGGAATATTAAAATTATCAACAATTTAAACACAGACAATATAAACCTTATAATCCTGAAGTTGGGATAAGTACTTCCAATATTTAATCTTATGTTCACATTCTTCTTCCATATATTTTTAGTACCTAACAGCTCATTTTTTATTTATTATCAATATAATCATTCCATTAAACTAATTTAAAAAATTTTAACAGAATTACAATTTATAAAGGACATGGCAATCCACTCTAGAAGCAATTTGGAAGCAATCAGCCATTGAAAACCCTACAAGGAGCCAGATGCAGTGGCTCATACCTGTGATCCCAGCAATTTTGGAAGTAGAGGAAGGAGGATTGCAAATTCGAGACCAGAAGCAATCTGCATAATTTAGTGAAACCCTGTCTCAAAAAGTAAAAAATTGGGCTGAGGGTGCAGCTCAGTGCTACAGCATATGCAAAGCATGCAAGTGTGAGACCCTGGGTTTAACCCCCAGTACCACACATAACACACACATAAAAAAAAAGCCCTATGAGGGTAACTATGAGTTGGATTTGACTGGATGGCACCTAACAAGCAAAAGTCAAATTTGTTTTGCATTTTTTCCCAAAAATTTCAATTCAGTAACTAGTTCAGTAATAAAAGAAAATAAATCATAGTTTAAAACACCAGCATCATGGAATATCCCTCTTCTATCATTCAGTTCAAATGTGGTTTTCCTGAATTTGGATCCCTGAGTCATAAATTGTTACTATTGTCTCTTTTATGATGGCAAAATATGTAATGCCTACCATAATAAATGGTTCCATTGAAAGTTAATATGATAATTGAGAGTATGGTTGTCCAAAAATATAAAATCTCCAACCAAGCATTAAGAAAACACTAGAGATGATACATTAAAGTTTTTAAGAATGTGTTTTTTCATGGACCACATTCATGTAAGTTAGAAGCCTGTGTAACTTAAACTTTCATAATTTACTTGTGTATTTGCCTTAGTTTTACACACATTTCTTCCTCAAACTGTTCATACTTAGTGTTTGGATAAAACAATAACAGTATAACAAATGTATATATCATCATAGAACTTTTGGATGTTAAGTTTCAAAATGTCAAATAACTATGCAAAGATCATTGTCACTTGAAATATTTTTATGATTTTACATATTCAGGTTTTAATTCCTAAAACTTTCATAATTTCCCAATCTACTTATAAAATTTAAAAAGACTATATTTATTTCAAAACACAAGTATTTGAAAAGAAAGCTTTGAAAAATAATACACTGCTCTATGTAGAAGTTTAAAAATGTTCCAAGCCTATGGCTTTTTATTTATATAAATGTGCTAAGTAAGGTAAATGGCTGTGTACTCCATCAAGATGGCCTCGTTATTTTGGTGAATGTGCCATAGTCTGTGATCTTGATCCATGTCCTAGTGATTGGTATCTTGGTCAATTCAGGATCCCACAAAAAAATATTAAAGACCATGTTGGCTTAAACAACAGAAAGAAAAAAAAAAAGAAATCTTGAAATCTGTAACAAGGACATTACATTAGTAGAATAAGCCGAGCACAGAAATACCAATGACTTTATTTATACCTGAGTGAGAAATCAAAACTGTAATCAGAATGTAGCATGGTGTTTCCTGAGGCTAGGGTTGGGGGATATGGAGAGTAGGTCAGGAGTGGAAATGTTAGTCAAAAATTCAGTTAGGAGGAACAACTTCAAGAGTTATATGGGCATTATGGTGACTATAGTTAATAACAGTGCCTTTTATTCTTTTTTTTTTTTCTTTTTTGTGATACAGGGGGTTGAACCTACAGCCTCGTGCTTGCATGCTTTGCAAGTGCTGGACCACTGAACTGCATCCCCAGCCCATTTTTTTACTTTTCTGAGACAGGCAGACTACCTCTGTTCTCAAACTTGAGATCCTCCTGCCTCCACCTCCCTAGCAGCTGGGATTACAGGCTTGCACCACCGAGTGCCTTGTATTCTTGAAAGAAAAAGTGGATATAAGTAGGAACAAGCTAAAGGAAGAGAAAAATAAGCATTTATCAAACAAAATATTGTGATGTAAGAAAAATTAACAAAAATTATTTGCTTAATGGCACGTAGTTCTTAATTGTAATGGCCTTGTCTACAAGGTAAAGAGTAAAATTCACTTTGAAAAGAGCGACTTTTTCTGGGACTATGTTTGAATGACAATTATTAATACCTTTCTTGGTGACTTTTCTTTCAAATCTTTATTCTGAAGCACTCTTGTCACTATATTAATACTTTAAATGAGACCATAGTTCAGTCTTAGTGACCTATAATATATTTTTTTGGTAGGGAAGATTAATTTATGGATCTAAATTCTGATTCTTTGTGGTTATTAACTTACAATGTAAAACTTAGAATACAATCTTATTTCTTATAGTATTATAATATTTATGTCACTTTAGCCCCTGTGTAATTTAGAATCTAGAAAAAAATGAAAATACTTGGGCACAATGAAAAAACTATTCACTCTGAAAAGAATAATAAATCATCTAAACTATTTAGTCTCACCTGAAATTCTGGCTAGAAATTATATTGAAGATGTAAGGAAAACATTCCAATAAAATATAATTGATGTCATTTCAGACTGAAGAAGAGAAAAAGAATGAAATTAGAATTTTTTTTGCATATAAAAAAGAGTCATTTTGTGACAGATGGTAAATGATTTTTCAATTTCTCTAAAATGTTACAGGAGATTTGGTTAAGAGACAAGCATGTTTCCAGGAGCCAAAAGTAAGGGTCACAGAATTTTTGACTTGTTTATTGAGGAGATAAGTTTCATTATCTGGAAGTCTTGAGAGAACCTTCACATTTAGCCTTGATGACTTATGTGTGACATTTCCTTTGGACAATAGGATGATAGTGTGATCTCCCAAATCTCTCCTGGTTATGTTTTCTTATCTCTGAGTAGATTTTCTAGACCAGTGACTGGCCAAAGAATGTTTTGTGCTGTTATCTACACTCTTGTTCTCTCATATAACTTGTAATATTTTAGAACTAATCAGTAATGAAATTAATTCCTAAAAAATGTTTGAAGACTATCAGGGTATAACTGAATACTCATTCCCAGTAAATGTAGTTAATAATCTTAAGTCAAGAACATAGAGCTGCACAAGTAAACAATATATATGAGACCATGAACAGTTTAGTATTGGATGTTAATAAAGACAATGAAGATATAAAGCAAAATACTATATTCAAAATGAAGATGTGACATTGATCAATTTCTTATGGGGGCAATAAATAATATAAATGTAACATATATATATATATATATACTTATATATATGCATACATATATAATTAAAAGTGTGACCTCCCTCTATGTATTTTTTTTTACTTTATCACAGTTTTCTGGTTTAAAAGTTTCCTTTAAATTATAATATCAGCAAAGTGAATGCGTGTTTTTGTGATTCTTACGTATCAAAACTCTACAACCAGATGTTTCAAAAGTAATAAAATCACTAGTGAATATGTGTATTGTGCTTATCACAAAACCATATTGAGATAACAGATGATATTAAGATAAAGCAATTAATTCATACTGACCAAATAAGATCGATGTTTCTTGCTCCAGAGCAATGGATATTTTAGTACTTTGTGAGGGAGCAAGAAAGTCAAGAAATGCAAATTAGATTAATTCATAAGAAAATGCAGGAGATACAAATATATAGCAAGTCTGTTGTAAATAGTTAATTAAGATCTTTTAAGCATAACTGAAATCTGCTAACAGTTTAGGTTGGAATGTTTTATTCCTAGTTAAACATCAAATTTATTATGTAAATAATAAATTCACTCAGTATAACTCAGCTCATCGATATTTGTAAATAAAAATAATTATTCCACACTATATTTTGAAGTTGGTATATTCTATAAAATAAGTTTTCCTAATAATATAAAACAGTAGCATATTAATATTATGTTTTTATTGTAGCAACCTATCATGATATATTTATGTCTAAATAGCTAGTGAAGTATTGTACTCTTTTATAAAACTACATTACAAATGAAAATCACGTTGATATACTTTTTCTTATATAATATTAGATGCAATTACTTTAGGCAACACTGGGAAAATGTAAAATGTTGTCAGCTTAAATATGGCACAAACCCAGCACAGTGATGCACACCTGTAATCTCCACGGCTCAGTAGTCTGAGGCAGAAAGACTGAGTTTGAGGACTGAGGAAACCTGTGCAACTTAGCCAGAATATCTCAAATTTAAAAAAATAAAAAAAGGGCTGAGAGTGTGGCTCAGTGGTGGAGCACTAGCCTAGAATGTGCAAGCCGCTGGGTTCAACCTCTAGTACTGAAAATAAGAAATCAATTATTTCTTATGTCTTCAAATTTATTTTGTAATTTTATTTTATGTGCTTTTACTTATTGACATAACCTGTATAATTACTTAGATAGGTTTTTATGGTATAATTTACTATTATTTTTGTTCTCTTGGAAAGCACAATTTTTCTTTCAATGTCAAATCATAACTTTAATCATTGAAGACAATTTTAGTTTGAAAATTTTGAATATGTGCAAAGGTAAACAAAATTTAAATGAATCTCAATGTACATTTCATTCACCTTCAACAATTAGGAAGTTATTTATACAATCCTTTTCCTCCTCTTTCAGTGGAATTTTGTTTGTTTGTTTGTTTGTTTTTTGTGATACTGGGGGTTGAACCCAGGGCCTCATGCTTGCATGCTTTGCAAGTGCTGTACCACGGAGCTGCACCCCCAGCCCATTTTTTAATTTTTTGAGATAAGGTCTTGAAAAATTACACAGATTGCCTCTGATCTTGAACTTGTGGTCCTCCTGCCTCTGCCTCTCGAATTGCTGGGATTACAGGTGTGTGCCACCATGCCCAGCTTCAGTGGAATTAATTCATGATATCATGTTTTTTGTTTATAATTTAATCTTTATGTGAGGTTCAATGTATATTCCTAAAATAGAGCTTTAAGATTTTTAATGCATGATCATTATACCATTATCACAACTAAAATATGACTATGTACCCAACATTATACAACTTCAAGCATATGTAGAAAAATATGTAATTAGTAATTAAATTTAAAAAGTCAAATTGCATAGAAATGTATAAAATACAAATGGGGATGAGGAAAAGATCATCAAATTGTTATCTGTAAGCTTATACACATAAAAATCTAAACATTTGTATCATAAATGCTTCTTTCATGAAGTGTATTTCTCTTAAATACTCATTCCAGATGTGAACTAATGTGTTTCATAAAATGTCAGTTATAACTTGGGTGCTATAAGTCTTTTTCTCTTCCCTATATAACTTGTCATAGGAGATTATGTGAATAATATTTTTATAATCAATAGAATGAACTAGACTCTCCAAGTATACAACCACTGGTTTAGCACTCTCAAATAATATTTGAACTTTTGCTTAATATCATCTACTCATAAGATTTTCAGAAAAAAATAAGTTTTACCAATATTTTGTCATCTCCTGAGAACAAAACTAAACCTTACTCATAGTCTACTGGAATATTCATATAATGGATAATGATTCATAGGTGATAAAATTAGGTGCCTTAGAGGCTCGGTACAAATAAAAGTTTCAACTACGTAACCACAAATTTCCTCAGAGCATGTCACCTCACAGGAGCCACTACAAACTTTCTCAGCAATGGTCCTTTGCAGGTACCATCCATCTGCTGACTCATCATCCATTTCACCCTTCTCTGAGTGTATGCTTTTACTGAAGAGCCAGATGCTAGAGTGCACATGACTCAATTCACAGATATACTTGTAGTCTTACTGATCAAATTCATCTGAAAAATATTTGGAAAACCAAAATATAACACTGTAACTTGGGAGCTTCCCTAACATCCGTTCCTTCAACTATTTCCTCTGGTCAATGTGTAAGTGACAGAATTCGCCTCCTTCTCACCTTCCTCTGTTCTACCTAGAAGCTGATTTTCGGGAGTCTCAGTGCTCATTCCCAGACTTTCAGGCCACAAAGAGGCAGAGTATGGATGTTAATTTTGCATCTGCATGTTGGAGGTGAAAAACCAGCTCTGGACAAGGCAACTATACCAGCATTTTTCTTTTTTAGCACAAGACTGCCTGATAAGGGCAGGAGGAGGATATTGTCATGGTAGAAAATTCCTGATTCCTGAGTCTCTGGGTAGTTCAGGAGGCAGCCACAAACTTCGCAGCACACAACTACAGTGGAACTTTGGGCATATTTCCAAGATCAGTTTATAGTGTGTTTCTTTGTTCCTCCCAACTGTATTTTACAAGCTATGTAATACTCTTAAAGAGAAATAATATTTTCTCAAAATACTAAAAGACAATTATTTGTAAATGTACCTTATTGATAAATCTCATCCAACTCCACTCTAGCCCCTGACAATCAGCATTTTCTATTTTCTGTAAGTTTGAAAATTCTAGATGTTATGTAAATGGAATCATTCAGTATTTGTCCTTCTATAAATAGTTCATTTTGTTTAGCATAATGTCAAAGTTCACCTTTATTGTTTGTTGTATATGGCAGGATTTCCTTCTTTTTAGGGGATGAATGGTATTTCATTGTGTACTTATATCACATTTTCCTTATCCATTCATCTACACATTGATATTTAGATTTAATCCTCATCTCAGATATTGGGAATAATGTTGGAAAAGGCATTATTTTTTTATGGAGGAAAAGATTTATTGGGAGCTCACAGTTAGAGAATCAGTCCTTAATAGCAATGGTGGCAGACATGACAGTTGTACTTGGGCCAGTGGTAGATGACCTCACAGCATCATGACACAGGAAGCTCATGAGCCATGGGCCTGGGTAAAAATCTCCAAAGGCCTACCCCCAGGGAGCCACTTCTGCAAAGCTAGAATCCTACATCCCAAAGTTCCATAAACTCCACAGACACTGTAACCATCTGGGGATCAAATGTTAAACCACATGAACAAACAAAGAAAAGAGAAAATATACTTTCAAGAAAACTCTATTCTTCATAGTTTTAATTTTTGATATCTCATTTTATATTATTCTTTTGACATTCTTTTCAATAGGAATTATTTAATAAACAAGAATCTTTGAGTTAATTAGAATAACTTTGAATGTTGAATGGTAATATGAAAAACAACTTGGTAATATGCAACTTATAATACTATGTAGTATTTTCATTCCTGAAATAATTCATGATTTAAATGTATTTTGTACTTTGAATTGCTTTAATTTAAATAAGACTTCTTATT
>VMDO01030622.1:0-20964 GCA_007922755.1 Pedetes capensis | reverse complement strand
CTTACCCTCCTCTATGTTTCCCCCCTCCCCCCTTCCTATCTAAGTTTCCCATCCAAGTCTTCTCTATCTTTTACTATATAGTATTTTTCTATATGTCCTTGGGTTCCATTTCTGTTTAAGATAGAAACTTTTCCTGTAGTGGTCTTTGTTTCTATCTTGTTAGAACAATTACATGTGATTTTTAGTCCATTTGTATTGAAGGTCCCTTTATTAAATGGAAATTAATTCCATAACAGGGGTAGAGGTGGACAAAATGGGAGAGATACAAAGATACATCCTTGCAGATTACGACTCCTAACTGACAGGTTCAGACCTGCTCAGGACGACATAGGAGGAAACATCCGGAGACCGGATAGAGTATATTACATGCAGCCATAGAGGTCGTCACCCCCTACCTGCCCAGTCTGACTTCCTGCCAGATTGGCCCAGGCCCAGCATCAGAGTAGTCCTGAGAAATCATGGCAACGCGCTAGGAAACCAGACCAATCTCTTCCTGACATATCCCTTTCTCCCTTGCCTGCTTTCCTCTAAAAGTTTCTGGTTGGGCTTCATGAAATATTTCAAACCTGAAAGTTTAGAATTCTTAACTCACACTTGGTTGAGGTGTGGGCATGGGGGTTGGCTTTCGAAATACCTTGGCTAAACCCTCATCAGATGCTTGAAGAAACAGGACTGGGAAACCTCAAACCCATACAACCTGAAAAGCAGGAGCAAACCACGAACAAGCAAAATGCATGCTGAGGCTCCTCAAACATCTTTTCTTCACTTGAGGGGTGCTAAGTAAGAAGCAAAGCTCTGGGGGCAGATGTCATGGTCCGGAAGCTATGATCCAACACCTGGTGCCAGGAGGTCAATGAAATGCTGGTGGCGCCAAGGTTTATCTTCTGTCCTTACAATTGTCTTCTCGTGAAGCAGAACCATGTCCTCCTAGGACTGCCTCCCCTCAATCACCAGCCCTCCATACTTAGCTATCAAAAGGACTGGCCCAGTTTTCCAGGTCTTTGAGTCATGTAACTCCTTAGGTATAAACTTACCTTAACTTGGGTTCCCCAGAAGCTGAGCCTGAGAAAGGATTTAAGTGCAAGTTGTTTACTTGGGAGGTGAAGGGAGCACCAGGAGGGGAGGAGAGGAATCAAGACAGTGAAAGAAAGGCTGCCAGCTCCCCGCTGCCACTAAGGCGACTAGAGTTCATTGACAGACTTTGTTGCTCTGCTTTCTGCACACCCAGAGCTCTGGGCTAGAGCTGGCTGGTGGCCTGCTTAATTTCTACTCTTCCCTGCAGCGTCATCCCCCGAGGGTTATGGAGGTTAGGCACACACCCAGGTAAGATACTACAACCCCCTTATACCACTAAGAAAGACCAAGTGACGCAGTTAATACTCAACGAGATCTGTGCAGAAGCTAGCGAGGGATTTCTGGGGAAGGGGTGTTTTCTGGATGTGGGCGCCACTCTCCCTCTCGGCCCTTTCCTTTAATTGCTGCCTAAAGGATGGATGAGGTGGCAAGAGTTCAGGAACCATCTTGTGACTGTGGGAGAGAGGCCTAAAGAGTTGGAGACAGCTTGGTTCTGGTATCCTTATGTGTGATAATAAGTCAACATACCATGTTACTATAGAGAAATGAGCCCTAATCATGTATATGCCACTCCTATCTAGGTTTTTTTGTTCCTCCAAAGCAAATCTAATCTCTTCCTGGAACACTAGAAACTATAGTTAATTTTCCTTTAGGTAACAATTTCCTCCTATTCTCAGTACGTAGAATTTGGGTGAAGGTGACCCCAACTTGAGATTGCAGGGCTGAGCATCTGAGCCAAGCCTGATGAGTCAGAACATAGTGATTAACTTAGGTGAGTGATTCAAGCCAGACCAATAGAAGTCCCCTCTGGGTCTCCTGCTAGATTTATTAAGAAAGAGGCTCTCTCCAGCAACTATGAAAATAACTAAAAGAAATGGTGGAAGATCATCAAAGGAGTTGAAATGTTACACTAGAAAATATTCACTTAATGCAAAATAAAGACGTGAAGGAGGAAAAGAAATAAGTGACATGAGAAACTGACATGTAGGAAAAAATCTAAAATGGAATAGGCAAATCCAACCGTGTCAATAATGACATCAAATGTGAACGGATTAAACAATCTAATCAAAAGGCAGAGATTGTCAGACTTGATTGAAAACCAAACAAAATGTGACTATATATTGACAATAGAAGACACACTTTGAATTCAAAGGTACAAGTAAGTTTAAAGTAAAAAGAGGTAAAAGTTGTATCATACAAATGGATGCCATGATAAAGATGGGGCAGCATCAACTAACATCAGAAAAGCAGTTTTTAAAAACAAAAAAGCTACAAGAGATAAAGAGGAACATTCTATAAGGAAACAGGGATTAATGTGTCAGGAAAATATAACTATAAACACATATGCACTGAACAACAGCTACAACATAACTGAATCAAACTGACAGAATTGACAGAAGAAACAGAAAATGCCACAATAATAGTTTGTATTAGTTTTATAAAGCCACCATAACAGAGTGTCAGAAATTTGGTGGCTTACATGAAAAGAAATTTATCCTTTTCCAGATTGTAGGATACGTCCTAAATCAAGTTGTCAGCAGGTCCATGCCTTCTCAGAAGGCTTTAGGAGATGATCCTTCCTTGCCTCTTCCTAGCTTCTGAGATTGAATCTCTGTAGATCCTTGGCACTCCTTGATTTGTAGATGTCTCACTTTAATATCTGTTTTTGTCATTACATGGCATTCTCCTTGAATGTCTCTGCTTTCTTCTCTTTAAGGACACAAGTTGTTGGATTAGTACCTACTTAAAATATTCTTGAAAGAAATTAAAGAAGGCTGAAGCAAATAGAAAGACACTCCAGATGCAGGTAGCAGAAGACTTAATACTGTAAGATGGAAATACTCTCCAAATTGGTCTACAGATTCAATGCAATTCCAGCTGGTTTCTTTGCAGTGACTAACAAGCAGATCCTAAACTCATTTAGAAATTCAAGTGACCCAGAATAACAAAAGAAATGTTAAAAGGAACAAAGGTAGAGGGTTCACATTTCCTGGTTTCAAAACTACTTCAAAGCTATAGTAATCAAGACAGACAATATGGTACAGGCATGAGGATAGAAGACAGTAAGCTGGTAAACATTGCTGACCTTAAATTTGTCAACATTTCTTAGACATGACACCCAAAGCACAAGCAATAATAACATGAAAAAGATAAACTGGACTTCATCCATAGTAAAACCTTTCATGTTTCAGAGAACCCTCTTAAGAAAGTAGAAGACAACTCATAGAATGGGAGAAAACATTTGCAAATCATGTAGTGGATAAGGACTCTGTATTAGCTTGTGAGTCTCTCTGGAAAATACCTAACAGACCAACTTAAGGAGGTTTATTGGGGCTCTCGATTCAGAGGATTTCAGTCTATAATGGGAGGAAGGCAAGGCAGTGGAGGACTTCACGTCATGGTATCAGGAAGCAGAGAGAGATTTTCAGAACTAGGGGTCTGGGTAAAACTGCCAAAGACCCACCTTCAGTGACCTACTTCTGTCAGTGAGGTCCCACTTTCCAAAGTTCTACAGCCTCTACAAGCAGTGCCACTACCTGGGGACCCAGAATTTAAACACATGACCTTTAGGGGACATTTTAGATTCAAATCATAACAGACTTATATCTAGAATCTACAGAACTCTCACAACTCAACATTAAGAAGAAAAATAATCTGATTTTAAAATTGTCAAAAGTTATGAATAGCCATTTCTCCAGAAAAGATAGATACATACCAATAACCACATGAAAATATAATCAATTTTCTTAGCTACCAGGGAAATGCAAATCAAAACTATGGTCAGATAATCACTCAGCCCCCACTGATTATAGCAAGTGTTGGTAAAGAACGAGGAGGAATTGGAATAGTGTTGATGGGAATGTAAAACAGTACAGCCACTTTGTAAAACAATATGACAGTTCCTCAAAAGGTCAAGCGTAGCATTATCATATGGCCCAGCAATTCCATTCCTGGATATCTACCCAAGAGAAATAAAGACATATGGCCATGCAAAAACTTGTATACAGATGTTTACAGCAGCATTATTTATAACAGTCCAAAGGAGAAATAATCCAAATGCTCATCAACTAATCCATAGAGAAATAAAATACTGTGTATTTATGTAATGGGGGCTGAGATTTAGCTCAGTTGGTAGAGCACTGCACTACAGTCTCTGAGGTCCCGAGTTCAATTCCCAGCACCGCATAAATGGGAGAAGGACCTGGCAATCCATTCCCAAGGCAATCCTGAAACAGTCAGCCATTGAAAACCCTATGAGGGTCACTATGAGTCGGATACCGACTCGACGGCACCTAACAACAACAACAACATTTATGTAATGAAATATTTTTAGGCAATAAAAAAGAACATAGAACTGATACTACTTCAACATGGATGAGCCTGGAAAGCCTTAAGCTAAGTGAAAGGAGCCAATCACAGAGGACCATATGTGGTACAATTTCATTTGCATGAAGTGTCCAGAATAGGCAAATCTGTAGAAACAAAAATTAGATTGGTGATTGTCTACAGGTAGCGGTAAGAGGTGAGGGGAAAATGAGAAATGACTACTTAAGAGTGTGGGGTTTTGTTTTCGGGTGATGAAAAGGTTCTAAATTCATTATGATGATGGTTATATAACTCTGAATATAATAAAAAGCATTAACTTGTACACTTTGAATGAACTCTTTAATATGTGAATTCTATCTCAAGAAAACTCTTACCAAAAAAGAAAAAAAAAAAAAATGAATGAAGGAAAGAAAAGAAAAGAAAAAGAATCACTTTTCCAGTGGTGTTAATCTGGAAGAATAACAACTTGAAACTAGCTATGCTAGTGGCCATATAGTACCCATATTTGCCTATCTGAATGAAGCCAGCACAAGAGAGAGCAAAGATGAGCGATGTGGAGAAAAAGCCTTATAGGTATTATTTCAGCCCCTAAGTCAGCCATGCCTGAAGCCATATACCCTTGAACTTTTTAGGCTATGTGAACCAATTGATTCCTTTTCTGTTTTGTTTGTTTGTTTGTTTTGCTTTTTGGTTTTGGGTTTGGGTTTGGGAGTGTTTGAGATGGGGTGTGATCAGGTAGCAGCCTTGGCTAGCCTTGAACTCAACACCCTCCTTTCTCAGCCTCTTGAGTCCTGCCACCACACCCAGCTAATTCTTTTGTTTCATTTAAGAAATTTTATATTTGGTTTCTGCCACAAATGAAAAATATCCTCGATTGTATAGCAATATTGGCAACCTGATTTTATGGGGTTCACCTTGCTTTTGAATCCAGCTCTGCTTTAGAAGATAAGAACCAGGATTTTCTCAGGTACATAAACCTTAGGGTGGGCAAGAGATTCTCAAATCTGCACACAGCCAGGCTGGGCCCTAAGAAACGTATCTACTGAGCCCCCTCCTCCCGTGAGGCTGGGCAAGGCTAGAAGCACAGTGTCCTGGGGCTCAAAATCACCAGTCGCTCTGTTTCAAAGCTGATTTTCCAGCAGGAGTGGCCATTCCAAATTCTACCACTTCTTATTTGAAAATGTCATAGATACTCAAATACAAACCATAGACTAAGTGAACTCATTAAAGCCATCAATCATTTGATCTGAGGACAAAAAATTTATACAAACTAGGTAATTCTGAAAACGCTAAGCGAGATTTATTCAAAGTTATTCAATTTAACAAAAGCAAGACCATAAATATAAGTTTTTAGCTGGGAGAAATCTAGACATTAGCTCAAGGGCTTCTATTTTTCAAACCAAGTTAATTTATAAAGAAAAAGAAAGTGTCTTTCTTTCTTGTTTATTTGAAATAGGAGTGCAGAGTTCTTATTTTACTCTAAATCAGCTTAGGTTGGCACTGGAAGCCAGAGCCACCTGGCTGGCTGGGATGTTGTGAACTGGCTAGGCAGTGGCCACTTGTTCTTGCATGCCATTGAGTCAAGTCCGACTCATAGTGACCCTATGTACAACAGAACAAAACACTCCCTGGCACTGTGCCATACACGTGATCTGTTTTATACATAAGCCCATTGTCACAGCCATTGTGTCAATCCATCTAGTTAGAGGGTCTTCCTTTTTTACATTGACCTGTCAATCTCCTAAACACAATGTCCTTCTCCTGGGATTGGGCCCTCCTGACTACATGACCAAAATACATAAGACACAGTCCACAGTGAAAGTAAAATAATGAATACCCTGGAGGGATTTGAAGTCAGGGCTGGAATTTCAAATTTGTTATAATTATTTCCTGTCCAGCTTGAGAGCTATTAAACAGTTCAGAATTTCCCTTAAAGGTAGTAAACAACCTCAAATAAGAGAGCAAAGGACTTCCATAGGCCAGAAGCACCTTGGAACCAGGAGGACCTCAAGGGCAGCAGAGGAAGAGCTCCCACCGGGGTGGGGAGCCACTTCTCACAGGCACGCCTTATTCTCAGCTCGGTGGAGTGGGAGGGACCAGTTGCTTCTGGGCTCCCCAATCTGATCTTCTGGGCTCTCCCTTCCTACCCTGACCCAGCCTCCGTCCTGGCCCCTAAGGCCTCTCTTGATGGGCTCTGCATGCCCTGGCTTTGGACCTGGTACTGGCATTCATAAATTGGCACCTGCCCCCCAGAACAGGTGCTCTGCCTGACAGTTCTACCCTCCGGTCAAACTGGCCCCACAGTCAGGCCCCTGAAACCCACTGCTGTTCCAGCCTCATCATCTGCTATTGCCCACCAGATGGCCCTGCTCATTCTCCAGTTCTCCTGGCACTTGTTCTAGCCCAACCCTCTTTCTGCAGTGCTGGTGCAGCTCAGGGCACCTTCAGGAGCACCTTGGCAGCTGGAGGCATGCTCAGACCATGCTCTGAGCTGCACTTTGGCATCCAGATCACTTATTACAGTCATCTGACTTGTGCAGATGTCTTATCTCTTAACTAGGGTGTAAAGTCCCTGAAAGCGCTCTCCTTGTAGCCTTTATGCAATGCCAGGTACACATGCCGTTCATGCCCAACACCTGCTTCAAGTGAATGAATGAGGCCTCTGGCTAGAATTTTCTCGTCGATGCCTTCCCAGCCAGATAGCAAGCGGCTTTTGCTAACAAGCTGTTCTCAATCATGTTAGTTCTGTATTTTGGTATTATGAATTGTTTTTTGAGTTGTTAGCAAAAACATAACTCCAATGTGTCTTCTAAGTAAAGGATCCAATGTTTAAAGTCCACAGGGAAAATAAAATAATGAATACCCTGAAGGGATTTGAAGTCAGGGCTGGAATTTCACATTTGTTATAATTATTTCCCATCCAGTTTGAGAGCTATTAAACAGTTCAGAATTTCCCTTAAATGTAGTAAACAACCTCAAATAAGAGAGCAAAGGACTTCCATAGGCCAGAGTGGTAGGGGGAGGGATATAAATAAGGACACCATCCCTAGCTGGGGTGGACGTGCTTTGCCTTAGCAGTTAGCAGCAGATTTGGGGCTGGAGGAAGAGAAAGTCGATAGAAATGCAATCCTTGTCTTGGTAAAAAAAAAAAAAAAGTATCACTTAGTAAAATAACCATAAATAGTATTTTATGATATTAGATCATTATTGAGAATAGATAATGGTATCATGGTTACGCTGCTATTAAAAGATTCCTTGTGTTTTAGAGATATATATAGAAGGGTTTACTAATGCAGTAACAAGTGCTCCAAAATTTGCTTTTTTTGTGTGTGTGGTACTGGGGGTTGATCCCGGGGCCTCACACCTGCATGCTTTGCAAGTGCTGGACCACTGAGCTGCACCCCCAGCCCTTTTTTTTTTTTTTTTTTTTTTTCCCTTACTTCCTGAGACAAGGTCTCGCTAAATTACATAGACTTCCTCTGGTCTGGAACTTGCAATCCTCCTGGCTCCGCCTCCCAAGGCGCTGGGATTACAGACATGCGCCACCACACCCAGCTGCCAAAATTTGCTTTAAAATAATTCACTTTAAGATAAGGAATGGGTGTGGGCACTGGTGAGGATCTGTTATACTATTTTCCCCTACTTTTGTATAAATTCAAAAATTTCCACTATAAAACGATAAAATGAACAATAAAATACCATAAATGATCTCCAAGTGCTGACTACTAAGGTTCATTGTGTGTCTTCAGAATTTCCTCACTTCGTAGGCGGTGGGCATCCATGATGTGGTCACCCCAGAGGAGGGAGGAGGAAGCTAAGAGCACATGTGAAGTGCGTTTTGCTTCATTCAAAATGGCCTGGTGAGAGGCTAATGGCAGCTGCAGGGATGGGTGGGTAAAGTCCCCAAACACAGTCTAATTCTGGGGCCAGAATCTTTGGAGCATGGGACCTGTTCCTGCAGGTTGCGGCGCTCAGAGAAGGAGGAGCAGGCAAACCACACCGGCCATCTTCCCAGTTCCAATGGAACTCCGTTTATCTTGTGGTCTTGTCTGTAGGACCAAGCGCTTGACTCAGAGTTCAATGAGTTTTTGATTGACTAAATGACTGACTGGGGCTGGGATGTAGCTCAGTTGGTAGAGCACCACTCTGCAGTTTCTGAGGTCCTGGGTTTGATTCCCAGCACTGCAAAGATGGGAGAAGGACATGGCAATCCACTCCCACGGCAATCCCACAACAATCAGCCACTGAAAACCCTATGAGGGTCGCTAGGAGTCGGACATGACTCAACGGCAACTAACAACAACAACAACAACATAATTTTATGGGAGAAGGATGTGGCAATCCACTCCAGAGTCGGACAAAACTTGATAGCACCTAACAACAACAACACATGATTGACTGCTGGACTAACCAAGTGATGGCCCCTGCTGAGTCATTGAGAGGCTTGCTTGAAGCACACGCTGGCCCCAGGCTGGGTACACTCTCCAGGTGCTCATCCCCTCCCCCTCCTCCCACAGTTAGTTACCCCCAACTCCGTCAAAACTGCCTACACCAATGCCTGGACACACCATTGCTTTTCTTTGCTCTTTTCAGATTCTGCCTTGGTACTTCTTTGTCAGCTTCAGTTTTATGAGAGTGTTTTGTGGTGAAAGGCTCTCCTTAGGTGCTGCCTACGCTCTGCAGGCATATGTTCTTTCCTTTAAAAAACATACACGGTTGAGCAGTTAGCATAGCTCAGAGCCCTGCAAAGGAAGATCGAGCCCCATTCACTTCTGATGAATAGGTGACATGTACATCAGAAAGCTCACCAGGTCACTTGCTTATCCATGAGGGCACCGGCATTTGCAATTTGCCTGTGCTTATGATTCTCAAAATCCCTTTCCAAGACCCTAATAAATATCTGCTATTGCCACATTTGTTGTTGTTGTTGGGATTTAGCTCAGTTGGTAGAGAGTTGTGCTGCAGTCTCTGAGGTCCCGAGTTTGTTTCCTAGCACCACAAAAACAGGAGAAGGACCTGGCAATCCACTCCCGAGGCAATCCCAAAACAGTCAGCCATTGAAAACCCTGTAAGGATCGCTATGAGTCGGATACTGACTCGATGGCACCTAACAACAACAACATTGCCACATTTGGCTCAGTTGGTAGAGCACTGCGCTGCAGTCTCTGAGGTCCTGAGTTCAATTCCCAGCACCGCAAAAATGGGAGAAAGACCTGGCAATCCACTCCCAATGCAATCCCGAAAACAGTCAGCCATTGAAAACCCTATGAGGGTTGCTATGAGTCCGATACCGACTCGGCGGCACCTAACAAAAACAACAAGTTCTAGCTTTGTATTTCATAGGTCTTCTACACATCTCCACCCTGAGGTTTTCTTCATGAAATTTCATTCAGCACTTCCAGGTTGCAATTTATTATTTTCCTTCAAACTTGTTCCCCTTCCTGTATCATGTACTCGGGAACTGGCCAGGCCAGAGCCTTGCTGCCAGCTCACTAGCCTCTCACTTCTGTGTTCCCAGGTTCCGCTGATTCTGTCCCCTGAACTCCTGAGGAAACTATTCACCGTTTTCAAACTGACAACCACTGCTGGTTAAGACTCTCATCATCTCTCTCCCAAAAACTGAAAACAAACTCACAGCTTGGAGAGCTGCAAGTGAATAGATTTAGGGTACTTCCTCATGTGACAAGAGGGGAAGCTCAGGGAGGCCAGCAGGGGTAGGCCATGCTTTTGGTGCCAAACTGACACCTAGGTCTTTATCGCTGTTCCTTCTGGTGTCTTAGCAGGGGGGTTATAAGGTCCTTGGTCAAGCAGATAAGCATCAGGGCACTGCCTCAGATGTCATAGACCAGGAAGACTACCTTGATTCTTGGTATTACAGAGTCTCAAATGGGTCAATAAACTCCACTCTGAAGAACTTAAGAACCCTTGTGGTTAGGTACTCTCTAAGAACACTTGTGCCTGCAGCTGTAGCCCTGTGGCATCTGATCCCGTCAGATCTCAGAAGCTAAGCAGGGTCGGGCCTGGTTAGTACCTGGATGGGAGACCGCCTGGGAACACCAGAAGCTGTAGGCTTGGGAGAAGGACCTGGCAACCCCCTCCCAAAAATCAATCTGCCATTGAAAACCCTATGAGCAGCAGAGAAGCACTGACAATAGTGTTTCCCTTGTTGTACAGAGGGTCGCTATGAGTCGGATACCGACTCGATGGCACCTAACAACAACAACAACAAGAACGCTTGTGCTTAGGTGCTGTCAAGTCAAACCTGACTCATGGCGATACTAAGTACAGCAGAACAAAGCACTACTTAGCACTGTGCCATGCACATGATCTTTTTTATGTTTGAGCCCATTGTTGCAGCCACTATGTTTCTTCTCATTTTGAGTCATGCCACAACAGCAAAAGGAGGTTCCAGGGGCTTTACTCCATTCTTGTCATTAAGTTCAACTTTACGTTGAGGAGACAACTCTTCCCCAGTTGTCTGTTGAATGCCTTCCAGCCTAGAGGCTCATTTCAGGCACTATATTTGACAGTGCTTCTCTGCTATTCATAGGGTTTTCAATGGCTAATAGTTTCAGGAGTGGGCCGCCAGGTCCTTCTCCCAACCTACAAAGAGGTCTGGGAACCATGTTGTTGTTGTTGTTTAGGTGCCATCAAGTCGGTGTTGAGTGTTTAGTTTTCCCATGGCTGTAAGACAGGAAGGCAACTGAGGAGTAGAGGTTGTAGTATGCCTGTCTACAGAGTCTGCTTCTACGAGCAATGGCTTCCCCAATTCTTCCAGTGAAACTTTTAAGAAAGGAAGGTAGACCTGGGTGCTGTGGCACACACCTGTAATCTCAGCAACCTGAGAAGCAGAAGTACAGCAGGTTTGAGGCCATAGGCAGCCTGTACAACTTAGTGAGATCCTGTCTCAAAAGTGAAAAATAGAAAAAGAGCTGAAGGTGCAGCCTAGGGCACTTAGCTAGAGTGCACAAGGCCCTAGGTTCAACTCCCTAGTACTAGAGGAAGAAAGAAAGAAGAAAGGAAGGAAAGAAAGAAGGAGAGAGAGAAGAAAGGAGAGAAAGAAGAAAGAAAGAGACAGAGAGAGAAAGAGAAAGGAAGGAAGGAAGAAAGGAAGGAAGGAAGGAAAGGGAAGGGGGAGGGGAAGGGAAAAGGAAGGGAAAGGAAAGGAAGGGAAGGACAGGAGGGTTAGGTTTTCAGCCTCCAGTAAAAACGAACCATAGCAACCATTGAGACCAAATGTGGAGTCAAAATCCGTTTATTTGCACTCTAGCCCACTGGGTCAAAGTCAGCAATAAACATCGTCCCCAGGCAAGGGAAGAGGGAGAGATTTTATGGGGCTTTGTGGGGAGAGATAGTGTTTCCTGGAGCAGCTGTGATTTCAATCAAGAATCCACAACAAACTTCTTTGATTTCTTGTGGTCAAGGTTAGGCAACTCAGGGGCCTGCACTTCTTTATCTCCAAAAACACCTGGTTTTTGGTTTCAGAGCATGTTCTGCTCTGAAACTTTTTTCTGAGAACTGAGAACAGAAGTAGATGACAAGTTACACATTCTACGGGGCACTTTTTGCTCAGGGGCTTTGTTCTCATAACTTTATGCTCCATCTATCTGTTCTGTGTAAGCTGCTATTTTATCTGTCCTGTGAGATGCTTGTTGCTCCAGCTGTTCCTGTAAAGCACCTGCTCAAAAAGCAAACTTTGAAAGGGTCATGATTAGGTTAAGCTGCAAGCTGCAAATACCTTTCTTCTTTTAAGTACCTGAGCAGCCCCCTACTTTTTTAACTCTGTCCTTACATTTTGTTAACCCTATCCTTACTAGGTGGGGCTGGGATTTAGCTCAGTGGGTAGAGCACTGCGCTGCAGTCTCTAAGGCCCCAAGTTCAATTCCCAGCACCGCGAAAATGGGAGAAGGGCCTGGCAATCCACTGCCAAGGCAATCCCGAAACGGTCAGCCATTGAAAACCCTATGAGGGTCGCTATGAGTCGGATACCGACTCGAGGGCACCTAACAACAACAACAACATCCTTACTAGAAAGAAGGAAGGAAGGAAGAAGGAAGGAAGAGAGGAAGGAAGGAAGGAAGGGAGGGAGGGGAGAAAAAGCAAATAAATATTCTAAAGGTAGAGAGAAAAAAGCCAAAAGCCACTCTCCACAACTCTTTGACATCTCGTACTTGATTTTTAAAATTAATGTTGGTATTAACTTCTACTCCATATTAAGGCAGGATAGAAAGACAGAGAAAATTTTGGGCACATAGGAAGGAAAAGGCTTTTCGCCCTGGGACCTGGTCTGAGTCTAATCAGCCAAGAATTCAGGCACAATTAAAAGAAGAGGAGCTGCTGTGAGACGAGCCTGCCCAGAAACCAGGGCTTCCCTAAAAATCTCACCGAACCAGAATATGGACTGTAATTAAAGTTAACAGACCTAGACAGGATAAAGACAGAAGATTTGGGGGACATGGGAAAGGAGAGAAGCCCCTCACTCTGGAATCTGATGACCTCTCCCACCAACTGAGAATCAACAGCTTTAACTCAAGGACTCTGCTCACAATCCCTATGAGTTGTCAGGAAACAACCAACCAACAACTAACTGACAAGATCAGTAAAGATGGCCCAAGTAGAGAAAATTTTCATCTTTGCGATCCACTCCCAAAACAATCCGCCACTGAAAACTCTACAAATAGCAGAGAAGCACTGGCAATCGTGCCAGACACAGCACTGTGTCAGAGAGTGTTTCCTTCTGTTGTACACAGGGTCACTATGAGTTGGACCTGACTCGATGGCACCTAACAACAACAAAGGGGCTCTCAAGCAAGAGTCTCAGAGACAACAGATAGACTGTGCTCACTTAGGCCCTGCATGTTTATGTCTTTTTTGTTTAACATTACTAACATCCCTCTTCCATCCCCAAGCCTAAACAGTGCACCCCATAAAATCACCTTACAATTTAACTCACAGAAGGAAATTCTTTAGGATAAGAGGGCTAGGTAAACCAGCTCGTGTTGCCTTTTCTTGTAGTAAATTTTTTGACTCTCCTTAATTTTCAACCTGTGTTATCCTTTAACCTAGTGAGAAAAGCCACAATGTATAGACACCTAGGGGCATCTCTTTCTCTCTAGACAACTGCGCTTCACTGTGGAAGCTTGTATTGTCTCTTACGCTTCACCTGATAAACTTAAAACGTAGCTCCACATCTGTTTCATCCTGATTTTTTTTTTTTTTTTTTTTTTGGCAAAGACCCGGTGTCTCCCCTGAGTGGAGGTCAGAAGAAAGGGCACCCTTCAGAGCAGGTAGCAACAAGGTACAGCACCCCAAAACCCACTGACAATATCACAACTGTTTGTTTACATACAGTTGTGGGTCTTTTCTCTTGAAGTCAAGTAGGAAAATTGATGTTCCAGTGAAAGCCACACCTTCACGTGGCTACTTCCCATACCCCCTGGGTGCTGTGGAGCACCACCTGTGGCTGCTTGAGAAGCACAGATGAAGTCAGAGTGTCAGGATGAGAGACACGAGAGGTCTCTGGGGCTCACACAGGCCCCACCACCAGCAGGAACTGAGGCAAGATTTCCTTAAT
Organism: Pedetes capensis; assembly: GCA_007922755.1. NCBI lineage: Eukaryota > Metazoa > Chordata > Mammalia > Rodentia > Pedetidae > Pedetes > Pedetes capensis. The sequence goes on along the minus strand of VMDO01030622.1, from coordinate 6,989 downwards.
GCTAAGATTTCCTCTCTCACTTTCAGCCGCAGGGCAGGACCCAGGAAGGAGGAGCCCCCCCAAGTTCGGGTGCTGTGCACTGCTCCTCCTCAGAGAAGCTGGGAAATGCACAGCAATGTGAGGATTCGCATCTCCTCTCCTGCTTTCCAGGTGCAGTTTCTGCTGACTCACACAGCTCACTATCGGTTTGTAAATGAATTCGACCTCTTTCCAAAATGGCGCCTGCTTTCCACTGGTAATTCTCGAGATTTTACCTGCAAAATATTTAATGTTCTTATTAAAGTTGCTTAGAGAGATCTTCTTTTAATAAATTGGCAAGTATTAGTTATATGGTTTGTGCCTTGGGATCATTTATCATCTTACATTCAATGGGATTGATTTAGCTTCTGAGCCCTGGGCTTCTGAATGTTCTCCCAACAACAGGAGCATCACCAAATGATGACCAGGTCCTTGTTATTACAATGGATAATAGATGAACCAGCAGCAGGAATGGGATTCAAGAACATCGTGATCCCTAGGGCCCTTCCTTTCAGCCTTACGATCGTTAATGGGAAATGGCCCAGATCCTAAATTTGCAATTTCCACATCTCTGCTCTGGGAACCCAAGGACATCCTTCTCAATGTTGCCTAACTGTGCAGTTATATTTTTTGAAAAGTAGGTATCTTGGATCAAGAGAACACTGTGCACCTGCTGTTCCCCATCTAAATCTCTTAAAAGTTAAGAAAATATATCTTTTAAAAATTCATAAATATTTTGAAAAGCAAGAGACATGCCTTTTGTGGAAGTTATGGAGGATGCCTGAAAGCCAGAAGCAAACGGGATCAGGTTAAGAACACCAAACCCCAAAAGGTGCAAGGACAGAGCTCTCAACAAAGAAGAAGGTATGGTAAGAAGAGCCCCAAGTCTTAAGAGGCTGGTAGAGGTACATGGAGGGGTTCTGATGGAGATGGGGGGGAGGAGCAGCCCCTTTTCTTATGCTTGGCAAGGTGACAGAGGTGTCCACATCAGGTGGGCACAGCCAGTGTAGTCACTTAGGTCAGGAGGTATCAGTACCCTTCATAGCTAATGAGCCAATAAGAAACCAGCAACCCCCACATCCAGAAATATGGATATTCTCCATTCAGCTACATGTTATCCCTGGCAGCCTGCATCACTGGTGATGATGTTGTTGTTGTCTGAATCATAGCGACCCTCATAGGGTTTTCAATGGCTGCTTATATCGGGATTGCCTTGGAAGTGGATTGCCATGTCCTTCTCCCATTTTTGCAGTGCTGGGAATCGAACCCAGGACCTTAGAGACTACAGAGCATCGCTCTACCAACTGAGCTAAATCCCAGCCCACTGATGATGATAGGCTATGGTAAACAATACCATGTGCACAGACAGGCTATCAGGAGAACTTAGATGCAAACATGAAGTCAAAATTTACAAAATGCCTGAAAGAAAAATCAAGATCCTAAGAGAGAAACTAATGAAACAGATAAAGGAATGAACAGCTGAGGAAATATAATTAATCAAATAAAGCATAACTAATTTAATAAAACTTCACATGGCTGAAAGAGAATTTCATATCAAGCAAACACAAGTTACTAAGAAAAAAGAGCCAATTACAAAAAAAAAATGACATATACAAATTCTGAATAGAATAGAAATATGGCCAAAGAATAGATCAGTGAACTGGGCTTGGTGGTGCATGCCTGTAATCCTAGCACTCAGGAGACTGAGGAAGGAGGATCACTAGTTCGAGGCCAGCCTGGACTACGTAGCAAGACCCTGTCTCAAACACACACACACACACACACACACACACACACACACACACACCAACAAGAATAGATTAGTGAGTTGAGAGATGAAATAGAAGGATTCTCCCATCAGATCAGATCTCGGAAGCTAAGCAGGGTTGAGCCTGGTTAGTGTACTTAGATGACAGCCTGGGAACACCAGGTGCTGTATGCTTGGGAGAAGGACCTGTCAGCCCACTCCCAAAAAACAATCAGCCATTGAAAACCCTATGACTAGCAGAGAATCCCTGATAATAGTGTTTCATCTGTTGTATGTAGGGTGGCTATGAGTCAGACATTGACTCGAGGGCACCTAACAACAATAGCATTTATTTTTCATACTTTTTTCTTTCTCTTTCTTAGACTGGATAATCTCAATTGGCCAATTTTCACATTTAATAACTGTTCTACCTACTCACACTTGCTGTTGGGAATCTAGGAAATCCTCTCTCTCTCTCTCTCTCTCTCTCTCTCTCTCTCTCTCTCTCTCTCTCTCTGAGGGTGGAACCCATAGCCCATGAATGCACCACCATTGATCCATACTCCTAACCCCTTTTCATTTTTTATTATTTTTGGTTTTTTATTACTTTGAGACAAGGTCTTTCTATTTTGCCCAGGTTGCCTTTAGCTTTGAACCTATGATCCTCCTGCCTCAGCCTCCCAAGTTGTTGGGATTACAAGTGTGCACTCAAGCACCTAGCCAGTTTCCATTTTAATGAGTGTATTTTTCAACTCTTCAATTCCTATCTACTTTAAAAAATTAATCTCTATCTCTATAGCGATATTTTTGTTTGGTGAGGAATCATTCTTATATCATTTAGTAGTAATAGATGGGTTGCATTAGTTTTTTAACATATCTTATTTTTATTTTTTACAGTACCAGAAGTTGAACTCAGGGCCTCACACATGCTCAGCAAGTGCTCTATCATTGTGTTTTTTATTTTTTTATTTTAAGACAAGGTCTTGCTAAGTTGTGCAGGCTGCCTCTGGCTTTGAACCTAGAATCCCGCCTCAGCATGCCACCTGGCATTCTGAACATATTTTAAATAACAGACTTAAGGTATTTGCCTGGCAAATCCAATCTCTGAGCTTGCTTAAGGATGGAATCTATTGACTTCTCCTTTATCCCTTCCCTTTTATATGGGCTAAACTTTATTTCCAGGCACATTTCATAACTGATTGTTGAAAATTGGACATTTAAAATAATATAACATGCCAATTCTGGATATCATATTCTCTACCCTCTCCCAGGACTTGTTGCTGTCTCTTTTTGTAGGTATTCCTGTTGTTTAGTTATTTGTCTGAACAAATTCTGTAAAGTTTGTATTTTTTATGTGTATCTTTCAGCTTTGCTTGGTTAGCTTAGGGGAAAGCTCATGATTGGACAAAGATGTATTTAGATGCCAGGCACATATAACTTTCCCAGTCTTTGCTCAGGTGATCTGTGTGCATTGGGGGCACACCTTCAGTGCTCAGGCAAGCAGTTTAAATTTTATATTTGCCTTCACTCATTATGCAGAACCTCACAATTATCAGTAAGGAGGGCTTAGGATCTTTTCAGGTCTTTTCTGAGCATGCAAATGATGCCAACCATGTGCCCTGCTCTATGCATGGACATACCTTCTAGATTCCCAGGAATATTTTACAACTATCTACAGGCCTCTGTGGACATCTCATTCTCCAGGATTTCCTTTCAAGCATTTTGCTTAGCATATTTTTTGTCTCACTGTTATCTGCCACCTCGGGCAGCTGTGATATTAAACAATTACCTCTGATTGGTTTCAACAAATATCTGTATGAAAAAGGCTGTGAGTCATGTCAAAGAAAGACACTCTTGTGAGAGTGGGTTCCTAAGGAACCACTGGACAGATCAAATAATGACCATTTTCTAGAAGTGAGGCTTGGAATGAGTTTCAACCTCATTTTGCCCCCCCCAGCAGCTGCCAGGCTGCAAGTTTTACCAGTAATTATGGAATATTGGTTTTCAGGGCTACCACAAACCAAAGGAGGTGGGACAGGAATCGGGTAAAATTCCACAAAGCAGGGGCGGCATGGCAGTGCACACCTGTTTTCTAGCACTGGGGAGGCTGAGGCTGGAGGACTGAAAGTCCTAGGGCATCCCGGGATATGTAGCGAGATCTTGTCACAAAAGAACAAAACAAACAAGCAAAAATTTCACAAAGCTCACTATCCTACCAAGATGCAGGCTTTTTTTTTTTTTTTTTTTTTTTTGTGAGTAAACACTTCCTGGATAGTGACAAGCCTTTAAGTTCTAGAATTCTGAAAAAAGTTAATTCTAACAGTTTCTTCCCCATGTTCTTGTTACTTTTACAGAGGAAAGAATTTCCAAAAGTTCTTTCTCTGCCATTTTTGCTTATATCACCTCTCAATGGCAGTTTTGAGTTTTATAATTAATAAAGTCAGATATATTTCTACATGTTTAAAGGACATGTACACTTTCTGTGAATTGTCTGCTTATGTCTTTTACCTATTTTTTTCTTTTTTTAAATTTTTCTTGATTCTCAGAATGTGTACATTTGGAGATTAGCCCTGTGTATGTGATACAAATTGTAAGTATTTTTTACAATCTGTCATTTGACTTTGTATGGTTTTTTGTTTTGTTTTGTTTTTATGATGCAAAAACTTAAAATTTTTATGGGGTTAAATTTATCAATCTTTTAAAATATTGCATTTGAATTTTAAATTATAATTTGAAAGGCATTATTCACTTTATGTTTTAAATGAATTCATCTGCTCTTTCTTCTACTACTGGTATTTTACATTTAGAGTTCTAATTTAATTGAAGTATATCCTAGTATATGTATGAAGTATAGACTCATACTTTTCCCAAATTGTTACCTTGTTATTGTTGTTAAACGCCTTCAAGTCAGGCCTGACTCATAGTGACCCTATGTGCAACAGAATGAAACACTCCCCGATCCTGGGCCATACCCAGCACTATGTTAGTGCTTCCCTGCTACTCATAGAGTTTTGAATAGCTGATTGTTTCAGGATTGTTCCAGGAGTGAGCTGCCAGGCCTCTCTGCTGTTTTTGCAGTGCTGGGGATCGAACCCAGGACCTCAGAGTGCACACAGTAGCACTCTACCAACTGAGCTAAACCCCAGCCCATAATGGCTACCTAGTTGTCCCCAAACTAGTAATTAAACATCTCATTTTCCCCAGTAATTTAAGACACTTTTAATGTGTCCTCAAATAATATACGCCTTGGGTCTACACTGGGATTTTTATTTTGCTCCACAGGTCTGTCTGTTTTCAGGCACCAATACAGCATCAGTTTAATAATTATTTCTACAATGTGTTCATATGTGGTAAAGTCAGTCCCCATATTTCCACTGTTTTTCATTCTTTTTCAGGGTTTTCTTCACCAATTTTGCCTGTGTATGTCTCCACAAGAACTTCATATTCCTCATGTGAATTTCCATAGGAGACAAACTTTTTGTGTTCTTATAGGGATCATATTAAATTCTTTAAATCATTTGAAGAATTTAAAAATCTTTATGAATCTGTCTTCACATGTGAGAATACATTGTATCTTTCATTGGTTTAGGGTTACTTTTCAGACTTTCAGGAGATTTTTAGAGTTTTGCACTTCTTCCTTATTTAACTATTTCCTGGCTGGGGTTTAGCTCAGCTGGTAGAGCACCACTCTGCAGTCTCTGAGGACCCAGGTTCAATCCCCAGCACCACAAAAACAGAAGAAGGACGTGGCAATCCACTCCCAGAGCCATCTCAAAACAGCCAGCCATTGCAAACCCAAATGAGGGTCTCTATGAGTTGGAAACAACTTGAGGGACCTAACAACAAGAACAAAGTATTTTATCTTTCTGAAGCTAAAGAATAGTGGCAATAGCTACTTCCTGGCCATGTTTCTCTTTTTATCAGGAATGTCTTTAGTATTTCCTCATTAAACAAGAAACTGGACTTTGGGTCAAGACATATCTATTTTGTCAACCCTCAACCTGGCTTGTGAAAGATTTGTTTAGTCAGGCAGGAATTTAGCATAAATTGTGCTCCAGGAGTGAGTAAAAGAAAGACATAATTAGAGAACTTTAAGAATTGAATGTGGCAGGAATGACTGCCTGTTAGGAGAGAGGCAGGACACAGACGGAGATCATCCTGATCTTGACGGCCTCCCAGGCTGTGCTGGGGAACTTGGATTGTCTTCTATTGGTAATAGGAAACCACAGAAAGATTCTGAGCAGATGATTAGAATTATATTTAGCAAGAGTCTGGGGACAAAGGTGGTGCATATCACTGGCAAAGCATTTCAAATATAGCTGCAAATCAGATCAGATACCATCCAACTGAATAAGCCAAGAGGTCAATTACAACCATATCACTTCGACTTTAATGTTTAAGCAGCTTAAAAATTGTGGAGTAAGTATATTTGTTTAAGAGTAAAAATGAATATACATATATGTACACACACACACACACACACACACACACACACACACACACATACACACACACACACAAATACATTTTTTTTTCTGGTTCCAAAACCTGGGAGCCAATGAGAGAGACTCAGCTCTGGATGATTATGCTGAATCTTCCTCTGACCCCAGCATGCACCAGAAGTGGGCAGAACTGGACAGGAACAGGTCTACCTGAAAGAGGGCTCCCAGCACCATGGAGGGGCTTAGAGTATCCTGACAGCAAGACCCAGGGATACTTATAGTCAGTGAGCCTAGTACTCTCTTCTCTCCATTTCTGTTTTCTTGAACAGAGTGCTGGAAATAGTCAGGCACAAAGCATACATAGCAGACAAAGAAAATGATGTTTATGTTCATGAAAAATTCAACCCTAATTATACATCTGGGAGCTCGTGGGAGTTATGAAATAGTGTGCCCAGGATGTTCATCTTGTTAATAGATGCTGGCCATGGGGTACTTCTTTTCCATGCCATTTATAAAGCCTTTGATGGACAGAAACTGCTTGCGTCAATCTGCAGAATTATAATATATAAAGGGTATTATGGTAATTCTTTGGGATGATCTTCATTTAGTATCTGGTCATGAGAATGCCTTTGTCCCTGTTAGCGCACTATTCCAGCAAATGCAATTGTGAGCTTGGCAGTTGCTCTCAAAAGTATAGGCACTAACTTGGGCTTAGACACCAGGGATCAACTTTGCTGCCATTTCAAGGTAACTATTTGTAATATGTTTGTTAATAAACTAGT
>VMDO01030621.1:6115-21162 GCA_007922755.1 Pedetes capensis | reverse complement strand
CTTTTATTATGATCTGACCTTTGTATAGAATTTTTTCCATCTTATAATTTTGATTCAACTCCTACATATGAGTGAGAACATGTGGTGTTTCTCTTTCTGAGCTTGTGTTCATTCACATAAAATAATTTTCTCCAGTTCCATCCATTTTGCTGCGAATGGCCTTATTTCATTTTTTTGATTGCTGAGTAGTATTCCATTGTGTATATGTACCAGAGGGTTTTTTTAATCCATTCTTCTGTTGAAGGGTACTTTGGTTGATTCCATATCCTTGCTATTGTGAAAAGTGCTGCATTGAACATGGAGATGCAGGTGTCTCTGTGGTATGATGACACATCTCCCTTTGGGTAAATTCCCAATAGTGTTATAGCTGGGTCATATGGTAGATCTATTTTTAGTTTTCTAAGATACCTCCATATTGATTTCCACAGTGGTTGGGCCAATTTACAGCTCCACCAACAATGTAAGAATGTTCCCTTTTCTCCACAACCTCGCCAGAACGTGTTGTTGTTTGTTTTATTGATCTTGGCCATTCTTACTGGTGTAAGGTGAAATCTCCGAGTTGTTTTAATTTGCATTTCCCTAATGGCTAGGGATATTGAGCATTTTTTCATGTGTTTCATGGCTTTATGGACCTCTTCATTTGTTGTTGTTGTTGTTGTTAGGTGCCATTGGGTCGTGTCTGACTCATAGCGACCCTCATAGGGTTTTCAATGGCTGACTGTTTCGGGATTGCCTTGGGAGTGGATTGCCACGTCCTTCTCCCGTTTCTGTGGTGCTAGGAATCAAACTCGGGACCTCGGAGACTGCAGAGCAGTGCTCTATCAACTGACCAAATCCCAGCCTCCTCTTCGTTTAAGAACTGTCTATTCAGCTCCTTTGCCCATTTGTGTATTGGGAATTTTTTTTCTGATAAGTCTCTCTCTCTCTCTCTCTCTCTCTCTCTATCATAATTGAGGGTTGAATCCATGGCCTCATACATACTTTGCAAGTACTCTACCACTGAGCTGCACCCTCCAGCCCATTTTTAAATTTTTTATCTTGAGACAAGGTCTCACTAAATTATGCAGGCTTCCTCTGGTCTCAAACCTGCTATCCTTCTGCCTCTACCTCCCAAGTCACTGGGATTAATAGTGGGGGCTGAATATTTTTTAATCTTTCTATTTCTTGAGGACCTATTTTTATTTACTTGTGTAAAGTTATAATAGCTACTGCACAGTTCTTGTTTCTTAATTGAAATATCTAGAGAAGCTCATAGCTGATCCCAGTCTTCTCCTGAGACTAGGTCACATTTATTTTTTTCTTTCTATGTTGAGGAATTTTGAGTAGTGCTTTGGAGACTTGAGTCATGCGATATGAAGACTCTGAATTCTGTCATGTTTCTCTGAAGGATGCATAAATTTTTGTGTCAGCAAACAACTTGTTTAGAATTAAACTGAAAATGCTATCTTATGGGTAGCTCAAATCTCACTTCTTATTTTATTCTTAGCTGGGCTCTTTTGAGTCCCACACCAATCCCTTTCTTTGTGTTTCAACTCTTCAAAATTTTCCTATATTTGTTACTACTTAGTGTCTACAAGTTACTGTTCTTGTTCACTTGTTGGATTACTCAACAGTATAAAGTCGTCTTCGGTGAGAATATGAATTTAGCAGGCCACATCTCACACTTTCTGTTGCTTTTCATTCCTTCTATTTCCTTGCTTTTGTCCAGGATAATTTTCATACTGCCTGAAAAATCCCCTTTAGTAGTCTCTCTAGTATAGTACTTCTGATAGTGGTTATTTCTTTTAGTTGAAGTTTGTCTTTAGATTCTGCCTTTCACCTTTATTTCTGAAAAATACTCTCCAGGGCATAGAATTCTATATTTACATCTCCTTTCTCTCATTGCCTTAAAGATGCCATTCCATCGTGTTCTGGTTTAACAGTTTCTTTTGAGAAGTCAGCTGTTAATTGAATTACTATTCCTATGAAGGGAATGTGTCTTTTTCCCAACTTCCCTAGATACTTTGAAGATTTATTTCCTATGTCTTTGGTTTCTGACAGTTCATTATATTTATGTCCAAGTATGGTTTTCTTTATGTGTGTATCTCACTTAAAGTTTGTAGAATTTCTTCAATATATGGCTTGGTACTTTTCATCATTTTTGAGAATTCTCAGTTATTTGAACTTCATTTAATTGCTTTACCATATGTAAATTTATTCTCATTCTGATATTGCAATTTATCCATAGAAGATCTTTCTGCTGTGTCCTACAAATCTTTTCTGCTATGTGTTCATGGGTCTGTGTGTTTTCATTCTTTTGTGTCTCTGTGCTTCAGTAGTCTTCTACTGCATTAGTTTTCTTTTGTTTTTCCTGTCTTCTTTTTGTCTGATCTAACTGAATGCTACAACTAATTCTTGTATTCTTAATTACCATACTTTCAATTCTGGAATTTCTAGTTGATACTTTTTAATATATTGTTTTCAGTTCTTTAATGTAATTATTCATCTTTTATTTTTATTTCCCTAAACATACTCACCATAGTTTAAAGTCTACAACAACCAGATTTCCTATATGTATCGTGCATTGTAAACTTTATAAACCTTAATCATCAGCTATTTTTTATCTTTTCCATGCTTCTTTTTGTTGTTGTTGTTGCATGCCAGATATTTTGCATGGATAGTTGAAGAAATAAACTGAAGATGTTATATTCCTCCGAAAATGCCTTGGTCTTTATTTTATCAGATACTTAGGAAGGACACAGATTATCTAAATCCAGATAGAAACAGAAATGTTTCAGCTGAGCTTACATCTTTGTACATGATGATCTAGTCTTAGTTAATTCTTATTCCTATCATGTACATTTTTAGGCACTCTAACCAAAATCTTTGAGTGTTTACCAGTCTTTTCCCCTATCTTGTGTTCTGAATTTATATTCCCATACCCAACATCTATCCTCAAGAGACTGATTAAAACTCTGCTGATCTTCTCAGCCTGTATTTGGTCTTTCAAATTGGTAAACATCTCCAGAAGGAAAACAGTGCCAGGTATCAGGCTCATCTCTCTGGGAGTCTCATTTCTCTATAATGTTAGCCCCTTAAGTCTTCTTAGGTCACTTTTTTATGTCCTGAAATAAGTGTTTTTAACTATATCCTTTACTCAGCTTTATTACTAGTTCTTGTTGAAAAAATTATTCTGGAGAAAAAAACCTAATCTGCATTGGCAGAAGAGGACATCTGAAGTTCTCTTTTCTTCTCCCTTGAAATTGTAAATCTAGAGATTTGGGCAGCTGTATTACCACCCTGAGGCTAGAAGCTGCCTAAGAATGATTCTATTTGTTATATTGCAAGCTGATGGAGGGTAGGTACAATGTCAGACACATAATGGTTGATTTAAGTAATTCAGTTAATATTTCTACAGGTGAATAAGTGAACGATCAATCCAACTTCTTTCCTTAATAAACTCACAATGAGATATGAGACATAGGGCAGAAGGGGAACACTGTACATATGTAAATTGTTGTTGTTGTTAAGTGCTGTCGAGTTGGTATCCGACTCATAGTAACCATACATACACCAGGGTTGTTACACTATTGTCAGTGCTTCTCTGCTATTCATAGGGTTTTCAATGGCAGACTGATTTTGGGGAGTGGGTTGCTGGGTCCTTCTCCCAAGCCTATAGCACCTGGTGTTCCCAGGTAGTCTCCCGTCCAAGTACTAACCAGGCCTGACTGTGCTTAGCTTCCAAGACCTAACAGGATCAGATGCCACAGGGCTATGGCTATAGGCACATATAGTAAGTAGGAGATATAAAGTACCATGAGAAGGATACGGGTACTGAGAAAGGACTCTGAAGATGGGGGAAGGCAGCATCTGTCACTGGCAACCTCCATCTCCTTATTTGGCACCTTATCTTTTCTATTCCCTTAGGAATTACCTTTATGTTTTACTGAACATCTAGTTAGTAAGCAAATCCAGATCTTTAAGTTCCAACTTTCTAACTGGATTTCATTTAAACATTCTGACTACTTCCTACTATCATCCACCATTGAAGTGCCTCCTGCTCCTGATGGCAACAATCAGCTAGCTGGGGTCCTGTTGCTCTACTGGGCTAGAAATCACGAGTAGGCGAGGAGAAACCCTTCAAATGCTGGTCTTAGGCAGTAGTTGTGTCCCTCAGCCTTTGACAGCAGCAAGTGATGTTGCCAGGTGGATTGGACGGTAGCCAAGTGGCACTCTCTTGTGTTACAGCTCTTATGTAAGTTGAGGAGTCAGGAATTCTTAGCCTGCCTGTAAGTGTTATAGCTCTTGTGTAGGTTGAGAAGTCAGGAATTTTCCACCTTCAACAACATCTAGCACTGTGGCTTCTGGGTGGGCCTAGGCTTCAGGATCTTCAAACCTGATGGCAGCCAGCATTACAGCTCCCTGGCCAGGGTGTCTGAGAACCTTGGCCATAAAGACTTGACAGCTCTCTGGAACTCTTCTAGCAACCAAGGCCTGTTGTTTCTCCTTCTGGCTCTTTACAGCCCTCAGTCCTTCTTCAGGTTCAGGTTTTTACCCCCTCTTGCCTTCTCCTTCCACTATTCCTCTTCTTCCTGTCTTGGACACTGCTCTGGAACTATTCAGCTGTCTTTTAGTTCTGTGGCTGCTGTCACTGTCAGTCAGGAGACAGTTGTCACTGCTCTTCTGCTGCTGCCACTATTTGGTGTTGACTATTGCCTCTTTGGTGGCTTTCAGTATCTTTCTGCTCTCCATCCAATGAATAGGGCCTGCTCCTTTAAGGCTGTAATTTTTGCTGTCAATGATCAGGTACTTCCTGGCCCCACTGCCCACAATTGGACCATAGGGGGAGGGGCAGATGCTATCTTGATTCTTGTAGGGCAGTGGGGAGCCTCTAGCTCGTCAGTGCTACCCCAATGGGAGGTGCATCTCTCCACTGCTGATGACTGGGAGTGAAGGGGGCAGGTTCTGCCACTGCCCCATCTTGTGTGACAGCAGGGAGAGGCTCCCAGGTGCTGGCTCTGACCAGGATGGTCTCAGGGCTCATTGCCAATGATAGGACCACAGGGAGTAGTGATATCCCCACCCTCTTCTTCAGATCCCCATACTAGCTGTTTTGCTGCTGATTCACCTTCCTTACAACTGCCATTCCTGCTGCTGTTGCTTTTTCTTCATATGTTACCATCTCAGCTATTCTATGAAAGGTCAGCAGAAAGACTACTTGAAAGAGTCCTTTTGTTGGGATGACTGTTGCACCATAGGGGAGAGAGCATGGGAGGGCATCTCCCAGCTCCCTCCCTCAAGTGAGTTGGACATCCTTCTTATGTAGCCAGAAAGGAAGTGTTTGCACCAATCGAAGTGATTCTGTCAGGCATGTAAAGATTTTGTTAATACAAATAACAGCATGGTCCCATTTATACCAGTCACAGCAGTCCCTCTGCTAGGTCACCAGGAGGATTTCTCCCCCTCTGGCCTGGATGGAAATTGTTGCAGAGAAAGTTCAGTACAAGCTGCTTGAAGCAGTTGAGGCTGGGGCCACACCCCTGGAGCTGTAGCAAATAGTTGCAGTCCTGTAGCTTCCTCATGATGTTTGTGGAGTATTTATAATGTCAGGTGTTGGTGTGAGAGTGTCTCAGCTGGACAATAATTCTTTGCCTCAAAAACAGCCAGAGCCACAAGGGACAGCCAACTAGTTGCCAAATAGGGAATTAGATCACCCAATCTCCCAACACCAGTGCTTCCTTGCAAAAAAATCAATAGCAGGAGCACTTACAGCAAAAATGATTTTAAAAACCTTATCATTAACACTAATATTGATATTACCAATGCTTTTACAACACTGCACCCCCAACATCCTAGGGAGTGGTAAGTCACCCTGATCTATCTCAATGGGACAACCTAGAGGCAGAGATGACTCCAGGTCAGCGGTTCTCAAATTTCAGTGCCTGAACCAGGAACATCAGCATCTCCTGAGAACTTGCAAGAAATGCAAATTACTGCTGCTCACTCCAGAGCTACTAAATTAGAAACTATATTAGTGAGAAGCTGGTAACCTATGTTGAAAGGAGCCTTTCAGGTGCTTTCAATGTATGCTAACATTTGAAAACCACTCTTTTATGCTGTATTTTTCCTTACCGTTCATGGCTTCCTGCTTCTAGATCTGAAAATCTGATACCTACCTGTGGCCCTCTGGTGGCCTAGTAGCATGCACTAGGTGAATAAAGAACAGTTCACATGGAGTAATAAAAGGTGTAGGGTCAGTCATGGGTGGTATAATTTTGCTTAGCAAAAGGAGGCTAAGAATGAAAATCCAGATTATCTTCATTATTGGACTGAACTAAGTTAACAAGTGTATGTCAGTTTCTAATTTGTATTCTTACATAAACAAAATGTAAGACCACATAGAAAAGCCAGTAAAATTGGAGCAAGAAGTCGTCACTTCTCAAGAAGTATATGGCACCTCCAGCATCAGCCCCTGGCTCAGAGATTGGTGGGGGATAAGGCTGGCTGTTCCATGCAAGTTGAAGGAGAAAACCAGTGAAAAAAAGGTGTCTCTTAAAGTCCTGCTCAGCCTCCATTCTGGTCCACAGCAGGCGTGACTCTGCCTCTCTCCATCCACTTCATCACTGCACCCTGGTCACTCTCCCCTGCAATGAAGAAATGACAGTGCTCCGCCTCTCTGACCATGCACACAGCAGAGTCCCCTCAGATCTCAACAGGAGCTTGGGAAGTTGTCACAAACTTGTAGGTCAAGAAGACAAAGATCAGTCACCAGCTCAAGGGCCCATGATATCCTTACAGACAGACTCAGTAACAGGTATCAAGAAGGATTGATTCCAGAATGTCCTCTGGATAGCAAAAGCTACTATAAACTGCATTGCTTAGGGCATATTGACAAGAAAACATAATCTGTACATGTCTAGGACAGATGTCATTTTCTTTTTTCAAATATTTTCAATCCACAATTGGTTAAACCCATGGATACAGAATCCACATGTATGGAGGGCTCAGTGTGTGTGTGCGCGCGTGTGTGTGTGTGTGTGTGTGTGTGTATAATTATGGGATTTTCTCATCCTCTTGGTTGCATATATTTTCTTATTTTCCTACAGTGGGTTGCATTATTCATTTAATTTTTTTGTGGTACTTGGGGTTTGAACCCAGGGCCATGCACATACTTTGCAAGTGCTCTACCACTGGGCTGCACCCCTAGCCCATTTTAATTTTTTTATCTTTTTTTGTTTGTTTGTTTGTTTGTTTGCAGTACTGGGGGTTGAACACAGGGTCTCACGCTTGTATGCTTTGCAAGTGCTGGACCACTGAGCTGCACCTCTAGCCCATTTTTTTTACTTTTTGAGACAGGGTCTTGCTAAATTACACGGACTGCCTCTGGTCTCAAACTTGTGATTCTCCTGCCTCTGCCTCCCAGGCCACTGGGATTACAGGCATGCGCCACCACACCTGGGTAATTTTTTGTCTTAAGCCTCAGTCTCACTAAATTCCATGGGCTGCCTTGGACCTGGAACTCCTCTCGCTGCCTCCCAAGCTGCTCGTATTACATGCATGTGCCACTCTGCACTGGCTTATTCATTTAATTTAAACCTACTTCCAATGTGGCCAGGTGTGCAGCTTTGTCCATTCTCCTGAAAGCCTCTCTAGCCCATAACTTTTCCAGCAGTGTTTTCCCCACAGTAGACCCTAAAGCCCCTATTCTTAGCCCTTTGGCTTGACACTGCTGGCCAAGGCTGTAATCAAAACCATCACCCTCTCCAGTTTCATTACTGCAAATTCTCCAGCTATGAGTTTGTGTCTCTGAAACTTTTAGTTCAGAGGCTTCACCCCCCCACCCCTCTAACGCCACTTGGAGGTTGCGTCCTGGTGCACACCAACACCTGGGTTGCAGTTCTATTTCTAGCTGCAGAAACTAAACAAAAAACAAAGCCCCAGAACTGCTGCCAGCCACACCTTAGAGAATACACCTACAGAGAACACACTGAGGAGCTCATGACTCAAAGGCACCCTGTGGCAAGCCACTTTGCAAAGCGAGCAGGCTGTTTGTAGAGCGAAGAACTGCTTCAGCATTTGAGTTTCACTCCCGAGGCTTGTTAACAGCACATGGTAAACATCATTCATATTAATATTGGTTATTTTTTTTTTCAATCTTTCATTTTCAGAATGAAACATTACTCTGGTCTGAAATTCACATCCACTTTTAAAAATAGATCTGGTTAGTGAATGTTTGCAATCTGTACTCCAAAGTCTGGATTGGCTTTGATTTGGCCTTAAAGACTTGGCTGACCTCCCTAGGTTACATGGTAATAGATTTCTTTTTGAAACACAAGAGAATGAGAACAGGGACAAGATCAAACCTGAGGCTCATATGATCACTGTCAGGTGCTTGGGGGTGAGAAGGAACTGGTCCATATCTCCCAAACCTCCCTCCTCCTTCCTGTTGCCTCCCCCACCGCTGTTCCTGACCCTTTCTGCATGGTTGTCTTGGGAACTACACCTGATGACTGATTTTTGTCTTTTTGACCTACCAGTTTGTGACAACTCCATATCAACACTTCCTACTAGGGTGGGGTTACCCGTTTCTCCTCGTAATCCTATCTTTCTAATCCATGTTATGACTAACATGTTGTTGTTGTTGTTGTTGTTGTTAGGTGCCATTGAGTCGGGTCCAACTCATAGTGACCCTCATAGGGTTTTCAATGCCTGAATATTTTGAGATTGCTTCAGGAATGGATTTCCACACCCTGCTCCTGTGTTTGCAGTACTGGGGGTCGAACCCAGGTCCTCAGAGACTGCACAGCAGCATTCTACCAGCTGAGCTAAACCCCAGCCCTTGTTGTTGCTGTTGTTTGGTGCTGTCCAGTTGTGTCTGACTCATAGCAACCCTTATAGGGTTTTCAATAGCTCATTGTTTCGGGATTGCCTTGGGAGTGGATTGCCACGTCCTTCTCCCATTTTTGTGGTGCTGAGAATCAAACCCAGAACTTTAGAGACTGCAGAGCATCATTTTACCAACTGAGCTAAATCCCAACCCAAACCCTAACCCTACTAGTAGCATAAGGTCACATTTATTGGATCTTAATTAATTATACCATTTATCAAACAGTGTCAATACTTTTCACCTTAAATTATGTTTTATCTAATAGTATAGCCTTCTTTTGGCCAGTGTTTGTCTAATAAGCTGTTTTCATCTTTTATTTTCAAAACTTTCTATATTAATCTTCTTTTTGACTCAAATAGTAGATGAATGAACTATATGTATATATATATGTATATACATATATGTATGTATGAATATATATATATATAACTTTTAGTCAACATGATAGTCTATTTTAATAGGTTAGTTGAAAATGTTTATGTACATGATTAACATATTTCTAAAATTCTTTATCCTGTCTATTTTCTCCACCTCCCCAACTGATTTGATTGTTCTATTTCTTTTCTCCATTCCTTTTTAGTCCCTTTGATGACTTGCTAGTTATAATTTTCATTATTTTAATAATTGTTCAAAATTTTAATATATACAGCTTTAATTGTATATATTTTCTAACGAAGTGTAAAGTTTGGGGATCTCCTGCCTTATTTCATTCCTATAGACCAAACAGAGTCATCTTTAGTGTTAATACTGTGTAGAATTTTAGTTTTAGCACCGCTGAGGAGGTGACAGGGGAAGGGAGCAGAGGTAGGACTAGGAGAATTCACAATATCCATTCATGGCTTTCTTTTATTTTCCATGATTAAACTAACTTTTCATATCTTTCATTTATTTACAACATATGTTTACTGTAAAGCATTTCCAAACAACACAGAGAAATGTGAGGAGAAAATAAAAATCACACTGCTATGGTTTTAATGTAAAATGGCCCACAAGTCTCATGTTTGAACACGTGGTCCCCAGCAGGTGGTGCTATTTTGGGAGGCTGTGGAACCTTTGGGAGGTGGGACCTAGCTAGTGGAAGTACATCACTGGGGGACTGGTCTTTGATGGTATTACCTGGGCTCACATTCCAGTTCTTACTTCCTGTTATCCATGATGTGAGGAGCCTCTACCACTCAGGCCTGCCACCTGCTCCACCACATGCCCTCCCCACCGCTATATGCTGATCCTCTCAAACCATGAGCTACAAGAAATCTTTCCTCCTGTAAGTTGATCTGTCAGGTATTTTTGTCACAGGGACACAAAGCTAACTAACACACACCCCAAATTGGGGCTTTAAACCTACAAAAAATTGGTTTCAGATTCAAGTGTGTGTTCGACGTGTTAAAATTTGGAAGGTTCAGGTTCATTTCGGGTTTGGGTTGAAATCCTATATGTAGATAAGCAGGGCTTCAATCTGAACTCAGACCTGAACGCTGAACCCATTTTGGTTCAAGCATTTTTAAAAATTTTTTTCTAAACCCAACTCTAAACTCAAACCCAGTGAAACACTGGGTTCAGATTCAGCTTTTTTTTTTCTATCATTAGTTACTTTATTATACATAAAAATTGAAAAAATTGAAAATAAATTATTCACCTATTTACACAAAGGATTAAAATTTTAAACCCAAACCCAAATCTAACCCAAATCCTCTACACTTTAAATATATTGAACCCAGACCTGAACTTGAACCCAATCATTCATGGGTTTGAAGCCCTGCCCCAAACATCTTATACCCTGAACTAACTAGATCTGGATAACCATTCATGTATTTTTAAATGCAATGTACATTTATACATTTAAATATGCAAACTTTTCATGTTGTTAGGTGTTGTGGAGCCATATCCGACTCACAGTGACCCTATTTGCAACAGAACAAAACATTCCCTGACACAGTGCCATGCCCAGCAGTAAGTCAGTGCTTCTCTGCTATTCATAGGGTTTTCAATGGCTGATTGTTTCTGGGGGTGGATTGCCAGCTCCTTTTCCCATTTTTGCGGTGCTGGGGCTTGAATCCAGGGACTCAGAGAGTACAGAGCAGCTCTCTGCCAACTTAGCTAAACCTTGGCCCACAAACTTTTCATAAATGGACTTATATAGTCAGCTTTTAAATCAATTGACTTTTTATTAAGCTCTTTTGGGTTTTGCTTCCCTCTCCTCTACTTCAGTACATGCGTGTTACATAACCAATATGCAAATGGCTTACCTAAGCGTCCATTCTAGCTTTCTCCAGGCACAATTCATCATACACAGGTGAACCAGATTGAAAGAAAGAATGAATAAATGTATGGAAAAGAAGACAGTACATAGAATTTCAGTCACTGTTGATTTTATAAAACTGGAATCCTCTTACTATACTTGCCTGAAATTAACTTTCCCCATTTTATAATTCACCATCTACATTGTTTGTAGTCAGCTGCAATAGACCTAACTCATTCTTTCATAGGTTTATATTATGAGATTTTCATACATACACAGAAGTGAGAGCAGTACAACGAACATCATCAAGCTTCAACAATTATCAGCATTTACATGTTGCACATCTGGTCCTATTAAACCCTCCTGTGGTTAGCAAAATAACGCCCCAGCACCCCTGAGAAGTTGTTCCTATCATAATCCTCTGCGAAAATGTTTCATTACATAGCAAAAGGGATGTTGCAGACATCCTTAAATTTAAATACTTTGAGATGGGGAGATTATCCTACAGTATGCAAGTGGACCCAACTCAACTGTGTGAATACTTCCAGAGAAGATGTAACTGTGGGAGAATGAACTAAGAACTGAAACTTTGACATCATTAAGGGTGAAGAGGGCCATGAACCAGGGGCTCTAGAAGCTGGAAAAAGGAAGGAAATGGGTTTCCCTCTCCTTCCCCAGAGAAGAACACAGCCTTGTCAATACCTTAAGTTTAGCCCAGTGAGACCCATGTCAGAGTTCTAACTTACAGAACAGCAAGATAATAAATGTGCAGTTATTTCAGGCTACTATATTTATGGCAATTTGTTATAGCAACAACAAACCAAATGCACATCCGTCTCTCTCTCCCCCTCGCTCCCTCTTTCTCTCTCCCCCCTCCTCTCCTTGCTCTCTCTTTCCTTATCTTTCTGCATGAGGCTGCAATTTCCTGGATTGCTATCTTTACTGGTCGGCTTTTTCTAGGTTATGCTACTTTAAAAAATCTTCATGGCTAACAGCAAGGAATGATTTCTCCGTGATACGACATTTGACTCTAGATTTGATTTGCCTCGACGTGTGGGGTGCAGGGTGGAGACATATCACTAGTGTGAGAGCTTGAATCGACAGATAGCAGAAGCATAGAAAGGCATTCAGTCATTTGAACCTGATGTACATTACTCCACTGACATCTCATTGATCAAAACAAGTCATATGGCTAAATTTTATGTTAGTGGAATGAAGAAGTACAATCCTGTCACAAGAAAGGGGAGAAAATCATTGAGAGCAATACAATCTACTGCCATGGCTAATCTGCTGTAGAGGACAGCAGCCTTGGTGGGCCAGTCCTGTGCTGGTGTCATGGACAATCAATCGAGTCATGCCTGGAAATTCAACATAGATTTTGCTTGTGGGGCACTCCCAAGGAGTGCACTCCTACCCAATTCCTCCTTATTCCCCATTTTCCCCTCAGTTTAATTGTAACTGAACTCTGAAGCCAGAGTGTGGACATACCACAGTTAACTCAGTCCACGTTAATCTGTTGTTCCGACTCATAGCAACCCTTATAGGGTTTTCAATGGCTGATTGTTTCGGGATTGCCTCAGGAGTGGATTGCCATGTTCTTCTCCCATCCATGTTAATAAAAATTCCTTTTGTTTCCAGGTTGTTCTTAAAGGTTTTTTTTTTTTTTTCTATTATAGTGCTGCAGTGCAATACTTTAAAATATATACTTAGGTGTGGAATCCTATCCTCGTTCCTATGGGATAAATTTCAACGTATGGAATTCCATAGCCAAAGTATGTAGATGTTTTAAATGTCTACATTATTTTTATATTTCTCTGTAAGAATTAAATGAGCCTGCAGCTGTAGCCAAGTAGCATCCAATCCCATAGACCTTGGAAGCTAAGCAGGGTTGGGCCTGATTAGTACTTGGATGGGAGACTGTCTGGGAACACCAGGTGCTGCAGGCTTGGGAGAAGGACCTGGCAACCCCCTCCCAAAAGTTAATCTGCCATCGAAAACCCTATGAACAGCAAAGAAGCACTGACAATAGTGTTCCGCCTGTTGTATGTAGGATCGTTATGAGTCGGATACCAACTCAGCAGCACCTAACAACAACAAGAATTAAATGATTATTATTTCTCATTTTCCCCTGCATATTTATCAGTGATGCATAATTTAACTCTAATATTTTTTGTAAATCTGATAGGTGACAAATGTTATTTCTTAGGTCCTTTAATTTGCGTGTTTTTGACCACTAGCCTACCTAGGCACCTCTTTCTATTGTTTTTTTACAGCTTCATTGAGGTATAATTTGCATACCAGAAAATTCACTCATTGTAACTCTACAATTGAGTGATTTTAACAAATTTATAGAGCTGTGTAACCATCACCATCATCCAATTTTAGAACTCGTCCCTCACTCCAAAAAGTTTCCTTGTGCTCCTTTGCAATCAATTCCTGCTTTTATTCCTGGCTCCAGGCAACTGCTAATCTGCTTTCTGTCAAAATGGGTTTCCTCTTTTAGGACATCTACAAATGGAATTATGTAACATATAGCCTTTTATCTTCGGCTTCTTTCACTTAGTGTAATGTTTGTAAGGTTCATCTATGTTATAACAGGTACTGGAATATCGTTTCTTTTTATTGATAAATGTATGGGTTAGCTATTTCTAACCCAGTCCAAACTTACAGAGGAAAAGGCTTATTGGAATCTCACAATTAGAACATCAGTCCACAATGGCAATGGGGCAGGTGTGGCAGCTTGAGGAAGCAATGCTCATAGCAGAGGACCTTACATCTTCATGAACAGGAAGCAGAGAGATCATGGAGCCATAAGTCTGGGGTAAAAACTTCCAAGGGCATGCCCCCAGTGACTCACCTTCATCAGGCTAGACCTGGCTCCCAAACTGTGACAATATCATAGGACAGCGCCACCAGCTTGGGAGCAATTGACATGACCTTTGGGGGACATTTTCGATCTAAATGAGTGAATAAATATTTCATTGTATGTATACACTGCATATGCGTATGTCTTCACTAGTGGATGTCCATCTGGATCATTTCCATTTGGGGATACTGTAAATAACGCTGGTCTGAAAGTTTGTGTGTGAGTCTTTGAATGGGCATATATTTTCGTTTTTCTTGTGTTACTCTCTTACAATGGAACTGCCAGGTCATAATGAGAAGCTCACGTTTCATTTTTATAAAGTGCCAAAGTACTTTCCAAAGTGGTTGTTTCAATCTACTTCTCCACCAGCAACAGATAAAGGTTTCTGGTTTTCCAAACTATCTTCAGCATTTGACTTTGTCATTTTGATTATAGCCATTTGTGTTGTGGTTAGGTGCCCCTAAGTCATGTCCGACTCATAGCAACCCTTGTGGGGTTTTGCAATGGCTGATTGCTTCAGGATTGTTTTGGGGAGTAGATTGCCACATCCTCCTCCCACTTTTTGCAGTGCTGGGGATTAGACCTGGGTCCTCAGAAAGTGCAGAGCAGCACTCCACCAACTGTGCTAAACCCCAGCCTAGAGCCACTGTAGTGGGTGTATAATTATGTCTCATTTTGATTATGAATTGTGTGTCTCTCATGAGTGACAATGTTGCAAACCTTTTCACGTGTGTATTTTCACTCATGCATCTCCTTTGGTAAACTATCTATCCCATTATTTTGCCTAGAAGAGTTCTTTACATATTTTGGATACAAATCCTTTACATGAGTTGAAATATTTCTCCTGGTTATGACTAAGCTTCTGGTGTCTACTCCCTACTTCAACAACTAAGCTTAATGGAAGGGAAATGAGGAATAAGACTAGTGTCAGGAAAAAAAAAAAAGCTAAGAATGGTGTCAATATAAATGGTCTAGAAAATGCATGCGATTGTTCTGACAAGATAATAACAAAGTTCTCTACAGGAAAAGTTTCTATCTTAAACAGAACTGGAACTCGAGTACATATAGAAAAATAT
>VMDO01030620.1:7383-21179 GCA_007922755.1 Pedetes capensis | reverse complement strand
AAATTAGTAAAGGGAGCCAATCATTCTTCAAAGGTGCCCATAAAGCAATTATTAAAATTTCTATGTTTATGAATAAAAACAAGATTTAGGTGCTAAATTTAAAGATTTGGAAATAAGGGTTTAAATTTGTAACTGTAAAAAACTGAAGATTAATTCAGATTCCAGAGTAAATCTCTGAATCTTGTGAGGACACATAAAAACCTCACAACAGTAATGATTTTCATCTGATACTACTTTATAGGATATTAAGAGTTTTTTTGGCCTGGTTATTATAACTACTAAGTGATTATTTAATACTGATTAAGAATTTCATAAGTAACTTAGGCACATCGGCACTTGCACTTGCAGATACCATACCTGAGTGTGCTGTGTCAAGGAGGGCAGAAAATAAAGCTAGTAAGAAAGAGTTTGTAAATGTGAGGAACCTCTCCTGTGCCATTAGACTTATCCTGAAAGTTTTAATATATTGCCATGAAAGCTCATAAGACATTCCAGAACTGCAATGGCATGCTGTGGAGGATGGAATAGAAAGGCTTTCTCATGAGTTTTTATGAAAAATTTGTGGAAGATAGCAACTATCCCCCCAGCTAATACCAAGAAGGGGACCCTTAGGTACTATTTTAAGTATTAAATCAAGTACTGATTGTGATAGTTTCTTTCTAAATGTTCAAAGTGCCTCAAGTTCTTTCTTTGTACTTTGGAGTGCAAAAGTTATAGCTGTGGGTTAAACCTATTTTTCTATGGCAAATACTGCTGACCACCTTTTCTAATTTATAAGTTCATCTTTTCTCCATCTAGAATTATGTGATAACAAAATTGAAAATTGTAACTACCCTCATTAGCAACTGGAAGTGTGTGTGTGTGTGTGTGTGTGTGTGTGTGTGTGTGTGTGTGTGTGGTGTGTTTGTGTATGTATGTTTGTGTGTGTGTGTGTGTGAGAGAGAGAGAGAGAGAGAGAGCGAGAGAGAGCGCACAAGCGTCAGAGCGTGACAGTAAGTACCTGCAAGGGTGGGAGGAAGAGGGAGAAAAAAGAGAGATTGGAGGAAAGAAATAATTAAATAGAAAATTTCTGGTAAGGAAACATGTATACCGTGATGACCACAGTTAATGTCTCTGGAAGATGAAACAAATGTCCCCCTTCAGTGAAAGCCATGAAGGATAAGAAAATCCTGCTGCTTGAAGCAGTGAGTAGGAGAAATTTAAAAATAAAAATTACAAAACAAAATGGTGTTTTTTTTCCTAGAACATTCCAAGTAGATGGTAGATCAATGATTCCTAAGCAGTTAATTATAAGGACACCCACTAGAAGTGGCTGCCTTCCCACTGAATGATCAAGGCACTATCCTGTACAGCACTAGACATTTTCAAGTTATATTACTATCTCAGCTTCCTCTATGTTTCTTTGAATTTGGGAACATGAGAAATACAAACAGTGCTCTAGTAAGAATGGAAATTGACTGGATATTGGCATTTATCTCAATATCTCTTTGCTACATCTTCCTCATAGGAGTAGAATCATGTGTTCTCAACTGTCATATATCTAACCAGACACATTTACCAGCCCCCTCCCTGTCTCAGGAGGAATCATTATGAGAATAAATTCTGGACAATAGGTTGTTAGCAGAAGAAATGTAGGAACCTCTGATTAATGTTCTAAAAAGGAGGGGAATGGTTTTTCCATATCCTGCCTCTATAATATTATTTGGAGTACAAACATGGTTCAAGATAGTCTGAACCATGTGTTAAGAATGACATTCCAGGAAAGCTAAAATAGTAAGGCCTTCAAATAATCACATATAGTACAGCCTTTATAACATTCATTATATGGGAACATATAATAAACTGTGCATGCAGCCATACCACCCCAGCATTCAATCCTGTTAGATCTTGGAAGCTAACCAGTGTCAGGACTGGTTAGTGCTTGAATGGGAGACTGCTTGGGAATAACAGGTGCTATAGGCTTGGGAGAAGGATCTGGCATCCCATTCCCCCCAAAATTCAGCCATTGAAAATTCTATGACTAACAGAGAAGCACTGACAATAGTGCCAGGTATGGCATAGTGTCTGATAGTGTTTCATCTGTTGTACATGGAACCACAATGATTTGGACCTGACTCAAAGGCACCTAACAACAACATAATAAGCTGTATCTTGTTTAAATTGCTGCTGTTTTAGATCTGTATTTCATGCAGCTGAAATAATATGTTAGCTATAATACACAAAATTTAAGTTTGATACATTATTTGGTATTTCCTAAGTTCATGTGTTTTCTGTGATAATTAAAATTTCCCCCTAATTCCTAAATTAAAAATAAAAGTGAAATGAATAGGTAACACCTCTACCATAGAAATGATTTTTCTGAAGAATACTTAAAAGCAAAATATAATCATAAATTAATAACTGAGGACCTTCCTGGGAAGATAAAGATGACAAAAGTAGAAATAAATGAACTATGGAGTTGAACTACAATTTCTTTGGTTCTTATTTTTATCCATAATATTGTAGTTTTAGTGATAACAGTCTCAGAAAAATGATATTGTCATATGATATCACTATGTTGATTAACATTAAATTGATCCCAGATGAATTAATAGCTGCAGAATCTTTAAAAGAATCTCATGTGAATCCATTTTTATGTCAGCCTTTTTGGTATATCTATTGAGGACATATCTGAACAAAAATAAATATAGAATAATAATTGTCTATCTTTTTTAATTACTGAACTACCACAGAATGATTTTTGAATATTTGCTAGTATGTTATAACACCTGTCTGTCATGATAATGTATTTTTATTATTAACTAATTCTGGAAGGTAAGGAAGAAAGATATTGGAATACCTGAGCCCCAGTTTGGAGTTCTCTATCCAATTGAAATATCTCAGACATCCAAATAAAGTACTTGTATTGAATGTTTGAGAAATTTCAATTGAATTTTTTCCCAAGTAGCATTTTTATCCCAAAGAAGATATTTACTGAACACCTCACCTCTGATTTGCTGTATTCTTGTTAGTACTACTGTTGCTAGTTACATAAAAGCATGGGGATTTCCAGGTCAAGAGAAAAAAGGGGAAAATGAAGGAAAGAAACAAGGTAAAGAGAGGAGGACGGAAGCTGAGAAGGAAGACAGAAACACGATAAAAGAGAAAGAACAGTAGAAATGTTACTGTTTGGGGAACAAAATGAAGTTTCAATTTCAGTGTCAACGGAAATAGGTTCACATACATAAAGCCTTTGCAGGTAAGTGGAGCACAGTGGTAATAGGGTTGCATGCTTCATGGCTCTAAGTGACTAGAATGTTAGCTGTGCTATAAAAATACAAGCTGATATCAACACAGGATGAGCTCTGACGCTGAGCTAAATACATCTTTCTTTGGGATATATCCTGTGCTAGATAAATTTCTTTTAGTTATTTCTGGAATATTTTCTTAAAGCTCCTTTGTAAATATTATTAGAAGAAAAAAGGGGAAATATCCACACATTACTAATTTGAATTTGATAATTTTTCTCGATAAAGGATTGACTTTGATAGATTTTACCTTAACTTTAGCCAGATAGCCTTTAAATCTTTACTATATAATGAAAGACCTTATTTCATTGAAGAAAAAAAATTTACCTGTGGAGTAGAGACAATGCTAACTGCATTTGGTTGTCATAGAAACTGAAATGTTAAAATAATGATGAAGTGATTACCAAAAATCAACTTGCATGCAGTTGTTATGGTAACTACTCATTTTGATATTTTTCTCTTTTTCTCTGAATTAACTAGCTGAGATATTAGGATCACAAAATTGTTCTTATATTTAATATATAATGCTTTTTATACTAAAGACAGATATGTTAGCTTGGATTTACACTTACGCAAAGTGATACAATATGTGCATGTATGCACTTCTGTGTGTATATTGTGTCTGAGCGTTAGGTTTTGCAGAAAAAGAGACATCCTTGTACTGTAAGTAATGAGAGTTACTATTCCAAGTCAATGGTTTTAGAAGCTTTCTCATTTAATGGAAGATTGGCTGTGATTGAGGGAGGCAACTAGCAAGGAAGTAGATTGTCTACTTAAATGATGATAAAGGAGGAGGAAAAAAAGAGAAGTAAATTTAAAAATTAGTACTAGGAACTCGGGTTTTTATAGTTTTCCTGTTTAGACCTAGTGATAATTTTGGAAGTTATTTGTATTCCTTTTACAACTAAGGAAACAGAATCTCAGAGTTGGTAAATAACATGCCCAAGGTCATAGTTAAATAAGTACGGAGCCAGGATTTGAATTTATGTATTTCTATTGTAAAATCTATTTTCCTGCTTTTAAAAGTGGCTAATTCAAGGACTGAGATAGGAAATATACCAAATAAACCTGGAGCATCTTATAGTGTCAGAAACTCAGAAAGTTCTCAAACCAAAAGATGAAGAAGATGATAAAAAAAAGCTAAGTAAAACAAAGAAAAACACAAAATCCACACACTCACATCTATAAAGACATGTCAAAAGAACATAGGGCACCCAGGAGGGAAACAGCCCCCAAAGGCCAATGCTGAACAATTTGAGCAACAAAATAAATTAATATTGGATTATAACTCTAATCATGAATATCTTTGAGTCCATGCTTAACAAAATAAATGATTGGATGGATGAATGCATGATGGGAAAAAAGAAATTTTCCATGTAGAATATTTATATAAGTCATAGAGCTGCACCCCTCAAAGAAGTGGAACATATTCCTCATCCTTAAAAGTGGAGTGTATATAGTAACATCCTTCCAAAGATTATTTCTTTTTGTTGTGGAATGTACCAAAGGAGTAACTTTGTTGGGGAGAAATCTAGTAAGTGTTCTCTTATCCAGGTAAACCAGATTGCCATGTAAGTGGTAAGTCATATTGATAGTATAGTATCCCTGATGTAATCTGACTAAAATGACATTTTACTTCTATGATATGCTTTCCTCAAGCCACAAATGATAGTCAAATCTTGAGAAAATCATCAGAAAGATTCCATTTAAGGAGTATACTACAAAATTCACAATGGAAAAAACACATTAGATAAAAACTAAGAAAAAATATGTAATATATGGACCTTATTGTTGTTAGGTGCCAGAGAGTTAGTGTCAGACTCATAGCAACCCTACACACAACAAGCAAAACTGTATTGTTAGTGCTTCTCTGCTGTTCATAGGGTATTCAATGGTTGTTTTTTGAGAGTGGGTTGCCAGGTCCTTCTCCCAAGCCTACAGCACCTGGTGTTCCCAGGCGTCTCCCAGTCTCCCATCCAAGTACTAACCAGGTCTGTCCCTGCTTAGCTTCTGAGATCTGGTGGGATCTGAAGCCACAGTGGTACAGCTGTAAGCATATGGACTTTAGTTAATAATAATGTACTGATAATAGTTCAGTAATTGTGACAAATGTACTAACATCTAATGCAAGATGCTAACAATAGGGGAAATTATGGCTGGGTTATGTGGAATGCTCTAGTATATTTGCAGTTTTGTAAACATCTAAAACTATTCTAAATTAAAACAGTTGTTGAAAATGAAACATTCTACTTTCACGATACCATCATGTAGATATATTGTTTCCTTTTGTAACTGATATTGCTCTTCACATGGGTTTTATCAGGATTTTACCTAGAAAATCAGTTATACTTTGTATTTATTGTTGGGCTTCAACCCAACTCTATATCTATTAGGGATTTTTGAATATGTAGAACTTTTAAAAACGTAATAAAATCACCAGTGTGTAAGCTAGAAAATGTTTGTTACATACATTCTCACCTTTTTATACCCAGCCTGGGGATCAAACCCAGGGTCTTAGGCATGCTAGGCAAGCACTCTACTACAGAGCTACATCTACAACCCTTGGTTTTTGAGACAGTCTCATTATGTAGCCCAAGATTCCTTAAACTCATGATCCTCCTTCCTCAATCTCTTTGAGTGCTGGAATTATAAATGTACATCGCCACACCTAGCTCCATTCTCATGTTTTAACTACATTTGCTGTCTACCAGCGAATGGTTTCTTTACCTTTGTGTTAACATGTGGCAATATTACTCTGGATAAACTACAGACCTGTTACTAATCTTTCCCAAAATTAATGCAAGGATTGTTTATTTATCCTGGTATCCTTACCTTATTACAGATAATTCCTTTTTAAATAACTATGTGTGTGCAGGCTTAGAATAACCACATTTAATGACATTGAATACACAATTTTAACACTTAATTTAAAACACAAAAGTTGATGTAAAAATATATACATGCACCAACACGAAAAATATCTTTCTTGTAGGTGCAAAGGTGCTGTCAGGGTTTTACAAACCTATTCCTTATATTTTTTTTCCTTGAAAACTGGAGTCAATGTCAATAATCCAGGGAATGACAAAAATGAAACTGTGAGCCATGTGGACCTCCAGTGGCTTTAAGATGGTACCTGGTGTCAAAGGGCAAAGTTCATTGGTGTTTGCTACAGGATCCTTAAGCTGAAAGCTTATGGAAACTGTCCAGAATGTCAGCCAAGCTTTTACTCATATTTAATTTATGTGTTCATTATATATGTATGTTTTAGAATTTCTCAAGGATACTGGTCCCTCCTCCCCAAATCTCTGTCATAACTGAGTTCCATGTGAAACAACAAAACATTGTTGTCAAGACCACAGTTAAGGGCTGGTTGACATAACTTAGACTTACTTCTATCACTGGTTGGGTCTCAGTTTCCTTATCTAACAAATACAAACAATAATACCTAGTCAGACTTGTGGCAGTTTTTTCAGATCAACTAAAGTAATGGTGAGATAAAAAGTGCTTTTAACTTTAACCACTTATGTAAGTTAGAGAATTATTCCTGTTACTATCGATCAAGGCATAATATACAGACATGAACAAAACTTGTTGTTTGGAATATAACATTCCCCACTAAAAATGCTGCACATCAGTACCTATAACACGAGAAATTTACCTTCCACAAATAGACCACCTTCCCCCAATGAAATGTGAGTTATATTCAGATAGAATTCATAAAACTGATTTACATGCATAAGAATTACAAAGAAGAACAGTTTAGTGCCACTATCCCAGCTATTTAAACAGAGTCTGGCTATATGTGAAGGCGGTGGGCAGGCAAAATTTGAACTGGCTTCTATTATTTAGGAGGAAAAAAAGAAAAGAGGCAGTCAGAACAGAACCACAGTAGTACAGCAATGTATGCAGAGCCTTATGTAGTATTGTGGGCATTACCATTTTATTTTCTGCATCCAGGCATAGTGGTGCACACCTGTAATCCTAGGTACTTGGGAGGCTGAAGCAGGAAGATCACAAATTCAAGGCCACAGGCAACATGCACAAGTAAACAAGACCCTATCTCAAGATGAAAAATAAAAAGGGGAGTGGGAGTACAGTTCAGTGGTAGAACACTTGCCTAACATGTATGAGACCCTGAGTTCAACCTCCTCAATTTTGCAAAATACTCACACACACACACACACACACACACACACACATAATATGTGTGTATACACACTACATATATATATATAATACATATACATATGTATATGTGTATATATATATATATATATATATATATATATATATATATATATATATATATCAGAGATGATTTCTTATGAATTCAATTTCCCTAAATTCTGTCCTAGGAAATTCTCTCTCTCTTTCTCTCTCTCCCCTCTCCCCTCTCTCTTCTCTCCCTCTTTTGACAAAGTTCTTAATTGTGTAATCTGTTGTTTCTATTTCCTATGTAATTCAAATTCCACTCTGAAAAATTCCATGCCATGCTCATGGAAAGAAGAATTAGAAAAAACATTAAAGTAGTGGGAGAGTTTCTGCATGTTTCTGAGTTTCTGAGGCTAGAGAATGTAATGTGGATTAAAGTAGGGCTGAACCAGGTGCAGTGGTGTACACTTGTAGTCCCAGAGACATGGGAGGCTGAGGAGCGAGAATTTCAAGTTTGAGCCCAGAAGCAGTGTGGGCTACTTAGTGAAACCCTGTCTCAAAGTAGAAAACAAAAAATGGGTTAGGAGTGTGACTCATTGGTGGAGTGTCTGGGTTCAATACCTCATTACTGCAATCAATCAATCAATGAATAAATAAAAAGGTTAAGAGTAAATCCATAATTTTGAGAGATTGGATTGGAAAGAAAAAGACAGAGAGTCAGGTACTTGGGAAGATGTCTACTATTTACAAGTAGGAATAGGACTAGCGAAAGTGGAGATGCACTCTACAGGACAGGGAAAGAGGAAAGAGCAGGGAGGGAGCCATCCTATGGGAGATTACATATAAGCCAGAACAAGTTTATTTTGCAGAAATTCTTTTTTAAAACTGCTTTTAAATGAAAGCTTTTACAGATTTAAAAAATGCTTGAGAATCAATGGACTAGAAAATCTTCTACCTCTCAATTTTGATTGAAGCAGCATTTCCTCTATGAAAGAAAAAATAAAAATAAAATCATACATTGTCTTCACCACTATATTATGAAATGTAATTTAAATATCTCTACTTTCACTTGACTAAATCATCTAGTTTGTTTATAGCATTATTTCAAAATGCATTGTATTTGAAATCCTTTCCGATAAACTGGAAGCTGTAATTAAATGCATATTGGGAAAACATGTTATTTTCAGAGTGGAGAAAAATAATTCTGTCTAAAAAACTATTGGATGGTAGACAGTAATTTTAATCTGTAACCACTCCATGCACTCCCAGTTATTGAGCTTTTCTAGTTCCTATATCTGACTGCATCTCATCAGTGTTAACAAACATATAACAACCCAGGCTTTTGTGGTCCTTCTACTTTTGATTTTTCCACTTGATAAAACAGGTCCTGGCTACTGGAATACAGGCTAATGTTGGCCCAATAATGTTTCCCAGTTTAATGAATTTCCAACTTATCTCTTTAATTCTTGCACATTTTATCATAGATACTAGTATAAGCAAGTAGCTATAATCCTGTCAGCAGGGTTTATTGTTGTTTTGGTTTGGGTTTTAACCTTCTGCTCTGGAAACTCTATGGAATTTCAATCTCTTCTAGGAAATAGTAGGGTAAATAGTGAAGAATAAAAAAAAAACTTCCTAAGCTATGAACTGACAGAAGGAAAATGATTATTAGGATGCAACTATTTTTTAATTCATGGTGCTCTGTTTCTTATTGAAATAAGAAATAAGAATAGTTATAATTGTTATGCTCAGTATTTATCTTTATCCAAAGGCTGCTGCTTCAATTTCACTGTATTATTTTCAATTTATTTCATAGGTCCATTGCTTATAATGGGCTAATTCATATGGAAAATAATCATTTCTTTAAAAATAGCTCAGTAATAACAATATATAAGCCAAATTATGTTTGCAGATTGAAGGCATATTTGGCATCACATGGGAAGCATTCACAGATTGTTCTTAAAGCCATCCCTTGAGTGTCTCCATGTCCCTAGAGAGGTACTCAACTCAGTCTTTTAAAGATGATCCAATTAGATAGTCTACTATCTTAGCTGTCATGGGTGCTATAGTTCATGCACCAATCTTTTCATGCAAGTGCAGACAGAAAAGCCAAAGTAGCCATGGCCAACTTCCAAGAACATTTCAGTGTTCTTCAAAGTCACTTTGAAATGGACTTCAGTAATG
The DNA here is from genome assembly GCA_007922755.1 of Pedetes capensis. Taxonomy (NCBI): domain Eukaryota; kingdom Metazoa; phylum Chordata; class Mammalia; order Rodentia; family Pedetidae; genus Pedetes; species Pedetes capensis. The sequence continues at coordinate 11,556 of VMDO01030620.1, read as the reverse complement.
CACATGTCAAGTTATCTGTGAGTAGAACTAAGCAAGATAAATATACCCTTTTAGCAGCAACTATTCATATTGTCTTCCTTTTGCTTTCCCCTTCATGAAAGGCTTATTTTCAAATGCTGTGTAGCTCCCAAGTACCTTTATCTTTGTTTTGTGGGCAACTTGTGAATACATACATTTGCTTTGAGATGACATTAAATGGGTCTTTAGGTTGTAATATGTCCGTCTAGCCAATTCATCTTCCTAGTATGGAACTTCCAAAAAGGCAAGGACCACTTTTTCCCCTTTTGTATTTCTAGAACCTAGAACAGTGCCTGATACATGAAAACATTTAAGGCTTGTTAAGCAAATGAGTGGAAGTTTCATCTAGATGTGGACTATAATTTGTTAGTCCGTAGTTGTATATTAGAGTGAGTGTTCTCATGGATGAACTACTCATTCTTCTGAAGTTATTTTTTTTCTAAAATCCATCTTTTCCCTTTTCTGTCTTGTTCGTCCATTGGACCTTGCAGTTTGCCAAATCAGGGCCCAAATGCTTAGTACTCAGAAGCTTCCACTGTCTCTTTTGATTCTTTTGACCACTTTCTTCCAATTTTCCATCTCTCAAACAATTTAGTACTGTCACAGACTGTGTTATTATTTAACACTGACTTTAACTGTGTTATTATTTAACACTGTGTTATTATTTAACACTTTCAGTGTCTGTCTTCCTCAATGAAACTTATATTACAGTATTATAGGTCCAGAGTTTCTATTATCTGGTAAGCCTGTTTTTTTTTTCTTTCAATTCCTCAGTGATGCAGCAGAGGTCCATGAGAAATTATCTGTTTTATGACTACTGGAGGGAGTGAAATAGGAGGATTATCCCTCCTTTTTTATTCGTCTCTGGTAAGATTTTTGTTAACAATCTACAAATCTTATATAATAAATTTAAAGGCAATATGATACTTGGTTTCTTTCTACACTGAGTCTTAGTTCTGTCTTGTGTTAATGTATATACTTTTCACTGGAATCCTCATATGTTGCTGCACATACAAGGGGAGAGGAATAAAATGTGCTGACCTATTATACCTCAGCTGAACTCCTGAATAAAGCACAATTCTTTTTCTAAAAAAATTAATTAAGTATATTTTATTAAAGCTATTGTTATTTCAACATGTAATTAAAATACAAAATAATGAAATGTTTTCCACCATGTTTTGTACTATCCTTGAAATATGACATTTATTCTACACTTATAGCCTATCTCAATTGGGTTATCCCCCTTTTATTAGTGGCAGTTCATATTAAATGTGAAAAATAATGGATTTCATTGTGATATTTTCATATGTGCCTATAATATGCTTTGACAATATCCATAATCACATTATCATCTCTTACCTTCTCTTTCACCTCCCCATTTCCCTTCCTCTTCTCTCAGTCCCTCTTCTATTTTCAAGTCATCTTTTCTTTCTAGATTCCATATGTGTTAGACTTTTTGTCACTGAAAAATACCTTAGGGAAACAATTTACAGGAGGAAAGATGTCTTTTCACACATAGTTTCAGAGTCTTCCGCCTCTCATGGTGGGGAGGACGTGGCCGAGCAGAACGGTTTCTTGTGGGAGCCAGGAAGCAGAGAGAGAGAATACCTGCAATAGTGGGAATTCTTCTTCCCATTTTATTCCATTTGGATTCCTAGCCTATGGGATGGTGCCATCCACATTCAGAGTGGGTTTATTGCCATTAGTTAATCTTCTCTGGAAACGGCCTCACAGACACACCCAGAGATCTGCTTACCTAATCTCCTAGTTCTTTCTCAATCCAATGAGGTGGACAATCAAGATTAACCATCATACCACATAGGAGAGACAACATACAATATTTGTCTTTGTGAGTCTGGTTTAATTCACTTAACACAATGATCTCTGGTTCTATCCATTTTCGGGGAAATGACATTATTCTACTTTTCTTTATTGCTAAATAATACTCCATAATTAGCATAATTCTAGTAGACATCAAGTCTGTACAAAATAGGCACAACCACCTCAGCAAAGATTGAGAAAATTATAGATTTTATTTTATGTGAAAAATAATTTGAGTGGAAACCCTGACACTCAACCTCAAAATAATTTATTATTATTATTAATTATTATTTGTAGTAATAAAGGGCTGAACCCAGGGCCTCACACATGGTTTGCAAGTGTTCTACTATTGAACTGCACCTCCTTCCAGCTCATCTTTTGTTTTTTGGTTTGATACAGGGTCTCACTACATTGTTCAGGCTGACTCTGGCCTCAAATTTATGATCCTCTTCCCTCCGCCTCCTGGGTTGCTGGGATTGCAGGTGTGCATCATGGAGCCTGGCTCTCAAAATGAAATTAATGCTAAAATTAATCTATAGACCTGGAAGAGAGGTCAAGATGAAATTTATGCTGGATTAATGAATCACAAAGTGGTCACTCTTTGGAATCACAAAATGAGATTCTGAGGAAAGGTGAAGAATTTAGGTATGAAAAGTATATAACTTATCCTTTACTTATGTAAACTGAGGATGTCCTCCCCTGGGAGTATTCAGGCATACATGCAATTTTTAAAAATCACTCTAGAATCAAAAGACTTAAAGTGGAAAGTAGTAAAAAATGTGAAACAAAATAGTTAAGAGAAAGAGTTGAAGATTTATATGAAATAGCTGCTATCAAAGTCAAAACAATTATTAGACCCAGTGTGGTGGCACATGCCTGTAATCCCAGCGGCTCAGGAGGCAGAGGCAGAAGGATTGAAAGTTCGAGACCAGAGGCAGTCTGTGTAATTTAGTGAGACCCTGACTCAAAAATTAAAAAAATAGAAATGGGCTGGGGGTGAAGCCCAGTGGTCCAGCACTTGCAGAGCATGCAAGTACAGGGCCCTGGGTTCAACCCCCAGTATCGCAAAAAAAAGAAGAAAAAAAGAAAAAAACAATTATTAGAATTTTCCATTTTAGAAAAACAAAAGAACAATTACTTGGGAGTCAAGAGGCTTTTAAAATTATATATATATATATATATATATATACATATATATATATATATATATATATATATATGTACAAACACACACATGCCTGCAGTCATAGCCCTCTGATCCCCTCTGATCTTGGAAGCTAAGCAGGGCTGGGCCTGGTTAGTACTTGGATGGATGGGAGACCAGCTGGGAACACCAGCTGCTGTAGATCTGGGAGATGGACCTGGCAAGCCACTCCCAAGAATCAATCCACCATTGAAAACCCTATGAACAGCAGAGAAACACTGACAATAGTGTTTCACCTGTTGTACATAGGGTCGGATATCAATTTGATGTCACCTGACAACAGCAACAACATGTATACACACACACACACACACACACACATATATGATGTTAATAAAATATTTGATGTTGATCTGATATTTAGGATCACCAAATTAAGTTCAAAAGAAGTTAATTTATGCCCAATACTAACTAATTTATTATCTGGGATACCTTTAATTTAAAATAAAAATTTTAAGTTACTAGCAAATGCAATACATATTGAAATTTATTATGAGATATATATTATGTGGAAAATGACTCTAAACTTTTGCTGCTGATTCAAGGAGTATATCTTCTGTATACAAAGCACATACTTTGCTGCTTTAGTCAGAGAAAAAGTCACCAAGGTGCATGGACCAAGGATCTGTCCTTGAGTGGTGTTTATTTTTTTAACTTACTTATGATTTATGAATTGTTTATAGTGGTGATATTAAATGTACTGAGATGTGGAAACATAAAGAGCATTGCTCCCTCTAGCTGGACCAGCACTTGTCTATCTTCTGTTTTATAGCTGACCAGTGGATCCGAAAGGATTAGGGATAAATATCTGCTAAGTGAGCATAATTTTCTGGATTTACACAATAGTAAACTTTAGAGGAAAAAGGAGAGGACTTCCTTGGCTTTTTAGAAAGTACAAACACATGTAATTGTTCTAACAAGATAGAAACAGAGACCACTACAGGAAAAGTTTCTATCTTAAACAGAAATGGAACCCAAGGACATATAGAAAAATACTATATAGTAAAAGATAGAGAAGACTTGGATGGGAAACTTAGATGGGAAGGGGGGGAGGGGGGAAACATAGAGGAGGGTAAGGGGTAACCTATATGAATAATGCTTATCAAATTGCATATATGAAAATTGTCACA
>VMDO01030619.1:6286-21180 GCA_007922755.1 Pedetes capensis | reverse complement strand
ATTATTCTTTGAATTATACTCAGGTTCAGAATTCCAGACTAATGAAAAATATTTTAAAAACAAATTTTAACAAATTTGAAAATAGAGACATGAAGATACAACTGTAAGCAAATTCTATTGAATATATACATCTCAACTATAGAAATAGTGATTTAAGGGTCCCAACTGCTTTTAACTTGTTAAGTTTTAATGTACTAGAGAAAGAGTTACCAAATGTGTGCCTTTCAACTTTTCACTTAGTTTTGTGTATAAAGTTATATGGAAACACAACCATATTCATTCATTTAAATATTGCCTCCAGTTGTTTTTTTATTGAAACTGTATTTGAATAGCTACAACCAGAGCCTGTAGTTTGCAAGTCTATTTACAATCTATCATTTTAAGAAAAAGATTTGCCTACTCCTGCCCAGGATTATTACAACTTCATGACTTAGAAAAATCAAAGCTCTGTTGGAATCTGCGTGTGTGTGTGTGTGTGTGTGTGTGTGTGTGTGCATGTGTGTGTGTGTGTGTGTGTGTTGGTGAACAAGAATGAGAGACAGAAGAGAAAGAAGTAGAGATTTCATCAGATAGAAGTATATATTCTTATGGCACATAAGTGTCTTTTAATGTAGGGACAAAAAAAATCGACAAAAAGTACATGTATCGAGACTCCCAGCACTTTTGGAAAGAGAAATCTGAGTAGGCTTTTCTTAAAAGTACCTTTGATTTGACACTATTCAAACGGTGTGTTTCCTCAATACATAATATAATCCTCATTTTAGGTGCAAAACTTGTGTCAGAAATTGAGTGAAGTCAAAAACAATCTTTTTTTTTCAGAAATATAAAACCCATCCTAAATTTCATATGGGATATCAATGGACTCTGAATAGCCAAAACAATCTTGAAAAAGAAGAACAAACCTAGGAGACTCATTACGTCTTGATTTCAAAGTTTACTGCAAAGCTACAAGATTAAAAACACTGTAGTACTGTCATGTTAGACATGTAGACCGGTTGAAAGAAGCAGAAGTAAATCTTCCATATACGGTCAAATGATTTTTCACCAGGAGGCCAAGATTACTCAAGGAAGGATGACATCCTTTTTAAGAAATGATGCTAGGAAAATTGGATAATCATGGATGAAGGAATAAAGTTTGACTCTGCAAATATCACATATAAAAATTGGTTCAAAGTTGTTCTAAATACCTGAAGCCATAAAACTCTCAGTAAAACCGTAGAGGAAAAGATTCATGACATCAGTTTGGGCAATGATTTACTGGATATAATACCAATGGCACAGATAACACAATATAATAGACAAATCAGACTTAATAAAAATTTGAAATTATGCATTCAAAGACACTATCATACAGAAAGAAAGTGGAATCCACAAAAAGAAGAAAATATTTTCAAATCTTCAATCTCTAAGGAATTAATATCCAGAATATATAAACAATTTCTCAAATTCAACAACAATCAGAGAAGAAAGAAAGAAAAGAGAAAGAAAGAAAGAAAGAAAGGAAGGAAGGAAGAAAGAAAGAAAAAAGAAAAAGAGAACAACTCAAGTCAAAAATGGGCAAAAGACTTGGACAGAAACTTTTCTAAAGAAGATAGTCAAATGGCCAACATTTTGTTGTTGTTAGGTGCCATCGGGGCAGATACAACTCATAGTGACCCTTATAGTGTTTTTAACAGTTAATTGTTTTGGAATTATTCCAGGAATGGGCTCCCAGATCATTTTCCCATTTTTGCATTGCTGGGGATTGAATTTAGGGCCTTGGAGAGTGCAGAGCTGCACTCTCCCAACAGAGCTAAACCTCAGCCCATAAATAGCCAATAAGCATACAAAAAGGTGTTAACATCAGTAACCGTTATCAAAATACAAACCAACTCTATGAGCTACAACCACATCCATTAAGATGGCTACTATAAAACAGTAAAAATACCAAAATATCAAGTGTTGGTGAGGATGTAGAGTAATTGGAACACTTGCACATTGTTGGTTGTTGTTGTTAGGTGTCCTCTAGTCGTGTCTGACACACAGTGACCCTCATAGAGGTTTCAATGGCTGATTGTTCAGGAATTGGCTCAGGAATGGATTGCCACATCCTTCTCCTGTTTCTGCAATGCTGGGAATCAAACTCAGGACCTCAGAGACTGCAGAGTAGCACTCTACCAACTGAATTAAATACCAGCCCACATTGTTGGTAGGAAAGTAAAATGGTACCATCACTGTGTAAAAGGATATTAAAAATATAACCACTATATGTCTCAGCAATTCTTTTTGATTTATGCACAAAAGAATTGAAAGTAACATCTCAGAGAAATATTTTTACATTCACATTCACAACAGCATTGTTCACAGTAACTAAACATGGGAGGAAACAAATTATTCATTGATAGAAAAATCAGTAAGAAAAATGTGTGTGTGTGTGTGTGTGTGTGTGTGTGTGTGTGTGTGTGTGTGTAATAGAATACTCATCTTGGAAAAGAGAAAAACTTTGACATCTGCTGCAGCATGGAGTACACCTGTGTACATTATGTAAAGTGAAATAAACCAATCACAAGTCAAACACAAACACTGTATTACTCTACTTATGTGAGGTACTATACATACAGCAGTCAAAATAATAGAAAGTAAAATTGTGCTTTTCAAGGGATGGATAGAGGGACAAATGGAGAATTATCTTTTACTGATGTTGCCATTTGGATCTTAAAAGGGACCCTGGAAGGCTCATGTGTTGAAAGCTTGGTTGCCAGGTGATGGGCTTTTGAGAGGTTTTGATTGTAAGGGCTCTAACTTTATCAATGAAATTCGTAGCTGAAAGGACCATTTAGATGGTACACCCAGTTGGAGGAAGTGGGTCTCTGGGGGCATCCTTTTGAAGAGTGTGCCTTGTCCCTGAATCCCTTCTCTTTGGCTGTCTGCCTCCTGTCTGCCATAAGGTGAGGTACTTAGCTCCAACACAGACTCCTGCCTTGCCATAGGCCTAAAAGCAGTGGAGCCAAGCAATCATGGACAGAAAACTGACACCACGACCCAAAATAAATCTTTCTTTCTCTAAATTGATTTGATCAGGTATTTTGTCACAGCAATGAAAAGTGACTAACACAAATAAGTACAGTGTTTCAATTTTACATTATGAAAGGAATTCTGCATAAAGATGGAAGTGATGACTGCTCATTATTAATATATTTAATTATACCAGTAAGCTGTACACTTAAAATGACTAAGAGAAGATTTTGTTATTTATATTTTATCACATTATACAAATAGATGAAAATGAAAGAATATCTGTTTCTTTGAAGCACATAGATTTGTGAAGAAGGAGGGATACAAAGCATATATACATATATTCTTGAACAATTCATGTTGTGTTCTATATCCATATAAACAGGTAATCCATTATCCTGGCCATTTAGTTACTAGACATTATCCTATAGAACAATTTTTTTCTATATCTCCTTCAACCATTCTAGGTTATAGCTACATCACATGACCAGAAAATGTACCACTTCCAAAATCTCAATTTCACATATCACAGTCTGATTTTCACTTTTTATTTTCTTATTTACTTTTGCTACATTATCATTGTGGAAATTTTTGATGCTACCATATTTCCAATCTTTTGGTAGTACCCCTTGATTTTATAACCTCATACATGCATTTTCTCTTTTTCCAACAGCTTGCAAGACCCATAATTTTAATCCTTCCCTTGCAAACACCATTAGCTCTTTTACCGTTTTCTCTCTAATTTTCCCACAAATACTTCTGGATCCAAATTACTCTCCCAACCTGCCCTCAGTCCTCCAATGAGGTAGGAGAAACACACTCAACTTTCCTGAATGTTCTAGGATGGATTCTGTTACAATAAATAGCAAATAAACCATTAGGGATAAGCAACAATTCTGTTGTATTTTCTTAGTTTGCTATCTCCCCACATTTTCTTTTATCCTCAAATCTCTGATGTTTCTTCTTCCTGTAAGCTGTAAGTTTGTTTCTTATTTCAACCTAAAAAATTAAAATAATTATAAGAGAACTTCCCCATTCTCCTACTATCAAAATCTACCATCCTGCATCTATACTGTATTTTATGCTCTTTCTGTAACAATGCATGAAATCATATTACTTTGTATGACATAAACTCACCAGGTTTCTTCTCCTCTGTGCTAGTTAAAAATTTATATATGTGGATATACATATTATCTTCAGTCATAGCACTGTGGCATCCGCTCATGTCAGATCTCTGAAGCTAACTAGGGTCCGCCTGGGTTAGTACTTGGATGGGAGACTGCCTGGGAACACCAGATACTGCAAGCTTGGGAGAAGGACCTGGAAAACCACTCTCAAAAATCAACCTGCCATAGAAAACCCTGTGAATGACAGAAAAGCATTGACAATTGTGTTTTGCCTGTTGTAAGTGGGGTCACTGAGTTGGACACCAACTCAATGGCACCTAATAACAACAACAACACACACATTATATGTTGTTGTTGTTGTTATTGTTGTTGTTAGGTGCCATCGAGTTTGTGTCTGACTCATAGTGACCCCACATACACCAGGCAAAACACTGTTGTCAGTGCTTCTCTGCAATTCATAGGATTTGCAATGGCGGATTGACTTTTTGGGGAAGTGGGTGGCCCGGTCTTTCTCCCAACCTTACAGTATCTGGTGTTCCCAGGTGGTCTCCCATCCAAGAGCTAACCAGACCCGACTCTGTTTAACTTCTGAGATCTGACGGAATCAGATGCCACAGTGTTACAGCTGCAGGCATACATATTGTATATGTATACATAATATATATTCATTATTATTAACAGGCTTTTATCAACCCAGATCTGAGTTAACCCTTTCCTGTACATTGTTGTTTATAGGAAAATTACTCAAAGATTATCTTTCCTTAATGTATAATTCTTTCAAGTTATTCTAATATGGCTTAAAGTAGTACAGCATATTCAAATGTTAAAATAAATAATGAAGCCTTTAGCTGGGCACAGTGGCATACGCCTGTAATCCTAGCGGTTTGGGAGGAAGAGGCAGGAGGATCGCAAGTTTGAGACCAGGAACAAATTGAAAAAAGCACATGGTTAATATCTGAAGTCCAGGTTTAGTCTCATCCTTGAAAGCAAATAAAATTTGAAGCTAAAAATTTAAATCATGCAGTAGTTTAACTTTGTTAATTTTATATGGCTTCTTCAATTTCTGTGTATATGGAAATAAAGATGAAAATATAGAGGAGTTGGCAATATAGAGAGAGGTGTTGAAACTATATGTTAGTCCTATTTATCCATAGACTCTGGTTTGCTTTAGACAGTATAATTTCACACTTGTTTTTAAAATACAATTACTATCGCTGCCCCTTTTCATGCTTAAACCTAGGGTGTTCTGGGAAGCTGCAGTGACAGTGAGGCATTCAGTTCAGAAAAAGGAACCGGAACTCGGGCCACTGCTTCCTTTGAGGCACCAGGAGAAGGCTCGCTGATTGTGAAAGAAGCCTGGGAAGAACTTGTTCTTGATTACTGCCTAACGCATGGTTATAGCAAATAAGGATTTTGATAGGTGAGAAGAGGCCAAAGAGCTTAGGGGGCAGAAACAAAACAAACCCTCTAATGAGATCAGTGCACAGCTCAGAAATATCCCCAACTGATTCAGGCTGGAAGAGCGGAATAAACGACAGAGCAGCCAACTACAAAACCACAAAACACCAAAAGTGAAAATAAATCCTTTCCCACAAAATGAGACTGTAAATCAAAATACCATAAGAACTAACGTAAACTAATGCTAAGAAATACAGGGCCACAACAAATTAGAACCCACCACAAACACATTGATTAATACCACATTATCCCCCCCTCTGTGAGCTAAAGCATATAATTTGTGCTGAAGGATTTTCCAATTTCTTTTTCTGTTCTCTTTCCTTTTCTTTCTAGTACTCCAATTTGATATTGTCTCACTATTACTAAAGTAAGGCTCTCTTCCTTTTCAAAACTTTTTTTTTATTCTTTCTGTTTTACAGGTTGGATGATTCTATTGATCATTTTTTGATGACTATTTGTTCTACAATCTCCAAAGTTTTCTTAAGCAATAACACACTATTTCTATTTCCAGTATAACATTAGTCATGTCTTGTTCGAATTTCATGCTTGGCTTTTTGTAGTTTATGTTTCTCTGCTGAGACTTCGTATTTATGAAAATTTATTACAAGTACATCTTCCTATTCTTGAGTATGATTCCTATGTGGCTATTGTTGTTAGGTACTGTTGAATTGGGTCTAATTCATAATGACAGAACTAAATACTTCCCAATACAGTGCCATGCCCAGCACTGTTAGTTCTTTGCTATCCATGGATTTTTTTTTTTTTTTTTTGATTGTCTCACAATTGTTTGGGGAGTGGGCTTCTAAGTCCTTCTCCTGTTTTTGCAGTGCCAGGGATCAAACCCAGGGACTCTGAGTGCACAAAGCAAGCACTCTATCAGTTATTTTATACCCCAGCCCATGATTCTTTTTGTTGTTGTTGTTGTTAGGTGCCATCTAGTTGGTATCTGACTATGATTCTTTTAGGTTCTTTAAATCGAACATCAGTATCACTAAAGGTCACTTTGCACTGACTGACATTCATGTACCATTTACATTTTCCTATTCTTTTGTGTGTGTGGTGCTGGAGTTGGAACCCAGGGCTGTCACATGCTGGGCAAGCTCTCTCCCACTGAGAGAGCTACATCCTCAGCCCTTCTACTACTTTTTATGCCTAATGTTCACTTCATTCTGATTAGTATACATGATACACTGTTGTACAGGCTCTGGATTCTGTTACACCCTTCTAAAGGATTTTTATTTTCCACTGGCTTTTGTTTTGCTTTGTGTTTTGTTTTAGCAGGTAACTAAGTTAGCTGAGCTGAAACTCCAGGCTCTTTTATCACTGAAGTAAATGGCAGATGAAATCTCAATTGAATTTTGCTTTGCTTAGGGTGATTTGACCAAAACCCAGTGCTTTCTGGGAGTTACTTTGTTACAATTTCTTCATGAGTCATAGCTGTTATCTGTGGGAGCATTGGTCCCATAACAGCAAATATATCATTACAAGGAGAAAATTTTCTCAGGATAGTTATTTTTTAAAAATTTGATTCTTAATATATTCTAGTTTCATATAGGTTTGGAAATAGCACAAAAGATGTCAATAATTATTTTCTTCTTTAACATATCATTTCTTAATATTGTATATAATCTCAAAATTAGAATTTTAGCTCAATGAAAATACAGCTGTCAGTTTTCTATTCCCAGCATATAGAATGTAAAATATTCTTTTAAGCGAATGTTTTTTGAATAAGCCCAGATTTTTATGAGCTAGTTTATTTGTTTGTTTGTTTGTTTGTTTGTTTATTAGAAAGCATTTACTGAGCACTCATTGCACAGGTCTAAGGCTTAGACACACAACTATATCAGTATCATTTTTTATTGTTAATAGCCCTGAAGCTTCTGTGCACTTTTCAGATATTCTTTAATTTCCTGCTTACCACAATTGTATCAGCAAAGTATTTCTATTTTTCACATATGGGATCAAGGTTTGCAGAGGTTAAGTAATTTTACAAATGAGGAAAATAAAACAGGTTTTTATCTTCAGGCTCAGCCCACTCCTAAAGTCCCTAAAGTTCTCTTTCCTTCCTTTCATCTTCTTTTCTCTTTTCCTGATGGGAAGGTGAATGAGACAAATTCTTACTTTTAATTAGGGAAGAGAGAGAGAGAGAGAGAGAGAGAGATCTGGGAGTAGCTCTGTAGTAGAGTGTGTCATCAGCATGAGTGAGACCCTGAGGACAGCGGAGATAATAAAAAGCTGAGGCTCGGGCCTGGGGGTGTAGCTCAGGATGTGGTAGTTTATTTAATCCATAGCCTACAAAGTATTGAAAATGTAAGTTTATATTTGGCTAACACATCTTCAGCATTTGGGGCCTGTTGTTAGAAATCTAAGTATGATACTATCAGATTCCGAAAACAATAATTTGTATTAACTGGAGTTTACCCAATACATATGTAATTTGAAGTTCATTTCTATAATCAATATTATATTCCAGTCTTTTTATTATTAATATTTTAATTTTTTCATGGCCTATTTATTAATTATGCCTGCAGCCCTAGCTCTGTGGGATCCGATCCCCTCAGGTTTCAGAAGCTAACCAGGGTCAGTCCTGATTAGTACTTGGATGGGAGACTGCCTGGGAATACCAGGTGCTGTAGGCTTGGGAGATGGACCCAGTAACCCACTCCCAAAAAACAATGAAAACGCTATGAATAGCAGAGAAGCACTGACAATAGTGTTCCATCTGTTGTACACAGATTCTCTATGAATCAGACACTAACTCGACAGCACCTGACAACAACAAATATAACTTTATGTTGTTGTTGTTGTTGTTGTTGTTAGGTGCTGTTGAGTTGGGTCCAACTCATAGCAACTCTCATAGGGTTTTCAAAGTCTGATTGTTTCGGGATTGTTTCAGGAGTGGATTGCCATGTATACATCCATTTTTGCAGTGCTGGGGATCAAAACTGGGTCATCATAGAGTGCAGTGCAGCACTCTACCAACTGAGCTAAACCCCATAACTTTATAGGAACTCTATAAATTGTAAAAAATAATTCTGCCTTGTTTGCTGGTTTCCTTTAACGTTGAGCATAAATTTGTTGTTGTTAGGTGCCATTAAGTCGGTGTCCAACTCATAATGACCCTATGTACAACAGATGAAACACTATTGTTAGTGCTTTTCTGCTATTCATTGGGTTTTCAATGGCTGATTGTTTTTTGGGAGTGGGTTGCCAGGTCATTCTCCCAAGCCTACAGTATCTGGTGTTCCCAGGTGGTCTCCCATCCAAGTACTAGCCAGGCCCAACCCTGCTTAGCTTCCAACATTTGATGGGATCAGCTGCCACAGTGGTATAGCTTCAGGAGAGCATAAAGTAGCACATATATAAGGAATAATCAGCTGCCACAGTGGTATAGCTTCAGGAGAGCATAAAGTAGCACATATATAAGGAATAAATGAATGAAACAATCAATGAGGAAGGTACAAACTACTATACCATCACAGAAAAGATTATGCCATCATTTAAAGAAGGTGGGCACAGGATGACGATATGATAGAGCAAAAATAATTTCAAGTGTAAAAACAGAAGTATAGACTCCATTCTAAATAGGAAAATGTATCTTATCAAACATGCATTACTTTATGTATTATAAATTTTTGTGTACTGATACAGACCAGATTTTTAATAATGACCTTCCCTAGAGATGGATGATAGGCTATGATGAATTTTCTCTTTAACATACATTTCTATATGGTTGGGAGATTTATATTAAGTATTTTTAGTTGCAATAATGTGTCTGAATGACACCTGAACTAATCCCTCCTAATATGCCCATCTGCATTTAGCCAAACTGAAGGATGACTCTTGCTTGCCCCTGGAGACACAGTGTCTTTGATCACATTGGAGCAATCACTCAACTTTCTCTGTTTTCTCAAATAATAAAATATCATTTTTTGAAAGACTTAATGACTTTAAGAAGAAGAATATTTTAAAAAATCTTCATCATCCCTGGGGGGTAGTTGCAGAATAAATATATCTGTGAGTCTACATGAAATAACTCTTAAAATGATTCCTTCTTGCCTCTCCCATTTAATCATAACAAGTCAAACACAGGCAAATGAAAAAGAATCATTTAAAACTTCGGATATTATCAAGATAAGCTCAATAAATTAGTTGACACCACATAAAAAAACATTGAACAACTTTTTCAAACCTCCAAAGCAAAGGATCGAGAGCATATCTTTAAATGTTCCTGAAGGAGGACATACCAAATACACAGTTGAACACACTGACACTCACCACATGATTTCTCTCTTTTTAAACAGGTATGTTGTTGTTAGGTGCCCTCCAATTGAGACCAACTCATAGCAACCTTATGTACAGCAGATAGAAACACTTCCTGATTCTGTGTCAGGCAAATGATCTTATTTATGTTTAAGCTCATTGTTGCAGACACTGTGTCAATCCATCTGGTGGAGGGTTTTCCTCTTTTACGTTGACCTGCCACTCTCCCAAACATGATGTCCTTCTCCAAGGATTGATCTCTCCTGACTACATGTCCAAAATATGTAAGATGCAGTCTGGCCATTCTTGCTTCCAAGGAGCACTCTGGTTGCATTTCTTCTAGGACAGATCTGTTGGTTCTTCTGGCAGTCCATGGTATATTTAACAGTAATAACTGCATCAAAATCAGTAGGATATTGTATCACAGTACTAAGTGGAGGATAAATCCAGACAGGCATCCAAGTAGAATAAACGGAAAGGATTTGTTGACCCAGTAAGATTTGATCCCTGAAAGTAATGACTTGCAAACTGAGCAGCTTATAATTCCTCATTCCTGTTTATTGTTTTTTTGTTAAAGAATAAGAATTTATAAGGACAACATTTCCATCTTAGCAACAAAGATTGTTGTTGTTGTTAGGTGCCATCAAGTTGGTATCTGACTCATAGTGACCCTATGTACAATAGCCGAAACACTATTGTCAGTGCTTCTCTGCTGTTCATAGGGTTTTCAATGGCAGACTGATTTTTGGGAGTGAGTTGCCAGGTCCTTCTCCCAAGCGTACAGCACCTGGTATTCCCAGGCGGTCTCCCATCCAAGGACTAATCAGGCCTGACCCTGCTTAACTTCCAAGATCTGACGGGATCAGATGTCACAGTGCTATGGCTTTGTTGTAGGCAGCAACAAAGATAAAGAGAAAAAAAAATAGAAAGAATATATGGCTTGTTAAATAAATCAATTACCTTCAAGATACATGAAAATAATGCTATGAGGTAATTAATAAAACCCTTAGGGAAAATTTTCATGATAATTTCACATCTTTTTATTAATATTAAGCACAAAAGTGTCATCAGTATATGCAGGACTCTTTATAGTTCATATTTAAAGCTATTTTATCCCAAATCAAGGTCTCTTGTGACTGAAACAGTTTTAACAACATGGTAAATATTAATTTCAGTATAAATTGGGTAGCACCTTACCTGTCATGCTCTAGAAATACTTGTTGAATGGACAAAGCTATTATGCATAATTAGCCATTATTTTTCATTTTGAATACAAACTTAGAATTCTTTTTCTATTATCCCAAAGCACCTCCTGAAATGAGGAAAACACATTGTAATGGCTGCTATGGTGTGTTTTTCAGAGATAACCAAGCACTTATGCCCCTGCTACTGCAAATGTGGGGAACCATGGACTCCTACCTGAGTTCCATTCTTTAGTTGCCAGCAGTTGGAGGATATTGCCTGGCCCAGTTTCGGCAACTCCTCAGAGTTAGCCTGCGTCCTATACTTGTCATCGTGAATGTTCAAAAACACAAACTCTTGTGACAATTTAAGACAAGTGTGAAAAGCTAGCCTAGCTCTTAAGGTTTTTTGTTTTGGTTTGTTTTTTGCATTACTGGGAGATTAAACCCAGAATATTTCACCCATGAGTTTATCCCCACCCTTTTTCTATTTTTTTTTTTTTTACCTTGAATAAGGGTCTCCCTTAGTTATGCATGCTGTTTCTGGCCTTGAATTCATGATCCTGCTGCCTGTTCCTCCTGAGTCACTGGGATTACAGGCACGTGCCACCATGCATGGCTCATGCTTTACTTCTGCACTTCTGTTTCCATCATTCTGTCTCGCTGTTCTTAGCTAAGGGACACTCGAATTAAAAACATGAACACATTTTGCATATACAGCTTATTTCCTGGGTAATTGAAGCTCAGAGAGCTGGTCAAGAGTGATCTGAGGAAGCATAGTCTAAAATGAGAGTTGGAGCTGGACCACTCTCCTGTCTGCTAACACTGAGGAATTCTTCACTTGTATAAGGTGAAACGTGAAAACACCTGGGATATGGCTGTGATGCAGGTATGTGTAGGGGGAACCCACTGGCTCACCATGTTCTATTCTTCCATAGGAAGGCCTGCAGGACATTTAACTCATCAAAGGTAAATTCAACATGTTGAAGAGAGGACTATTAGCATCCTTGGGCAACCCAGTGGTGGTTGTCCTTTAATGGCTGGGGATGATAGAATTATGAAACCGGGCTACATAGTGGTAACAGGAATAATGTTGTTGTTGTTGTTAGGTGCCATCAAGTCGGTATCCGACTCATAGAGACCCTCATAGAGTTTTCAATGGCTGCCTGTTTCGGGATTGCCTTGGGGAGTGGATTGCCAGGCCCTTCTCCCATTTTTGCAGTACTGGGAATTGAACTTGGGACCTCAGAGACTGCAGCGCAGTGCTCTACCAACTGAGCTAAATCCCAGCCCCAACAGGAATAATAGGCTCACAAATAAAAATATCATTTAAATTTATAATTTAAAAGTGGGCATAAAGTAATGTGTAGTGAGTTTGTAGTGGTAGCTAGAAGGCCTGACCACGAAGAGCTATGGAGATGTTTAACAGAATATGGCAACATTGACAGCAAGATAAATGGGCAGCAAACAAGAGTATTGATCAACTCTACAATAAAAAAAGAAATCAAGATGAATGTTCAAGAGACTATAGGCCACTGCCTAAATTCTAAATCTTAGTTAGTTCTCAGACCTACAACCCATTGGCTAAACAAAACTACAGGTCACCAGGAGGAAAGACCCTGCAACATCATGGCAAATGTATATAGCAATGATACCTTCAGTTGTTGTTGTTGTTGTTGTTGTTGTTGTTGTTGTTTTCCTTTGGTTTTATAACTTTATTTGACAAGGTTAAGTAAAGTGTTTGAAATTCCACACAATCAATCCAAAAGCAAAAAATAAAAAGATAAAACATTACTCTGTGTATGTGTGAAGTACTAGGGATTGAAGCCCGGGCATGTGCATGCTAGGCATACTGAGTCCCACCTTTTGTGGGTTACATATATGTAACCTGCAGCCTTACCACTTTGGCGTCCAATCCTGTCAGATTTTGGGAGCTAAGCAGGGTCAGACCTGGTCAGTACTTGGATGGGAGACAGCCTGGAAGAAGGACCTGGCAACCCACTCCTAAAAAACAATATGCCATTAGAAATCCTAATGAATAGTATGACATAGTGTTTTGTTTGTTGTACACTGGGTTGCTATGAGTCAGACACTGACTCAGTGGTAGCACCTAACAACAACAACAGATACACACACACACACACACCTGTATGTGTGTGTATATGTGCATATATATATGGAGACATTCATACATTGCATAGTCTGCCTCTGGCCTCAAACTCAAGATCCTTCTGCTTCAGCCTTCCAAAATGCTGGGATTAGAGTTGTGTATCGTGGTGCCTGGCTAAAATGCTATTTTGTCTAATTGAGAATGCAGATATATTGAGCAATCTACACGCTTCCTGGACCCCATAGTTCACAGAATGTTATGGAAGCTTCACCAAGTAGGCATGATTATTATTCACTCCATTTCCAGCCCCTCTTCCCTTTCTGAAAGTTCCAACTCTATTTTCCGTTCTTCATGGAGCTTGCATGACAATATATTTTCCATTATGCCACAACCATACATTTGGACTCATACAATATGTACTCTTTTCAGACTGACAATTTTCACTTACAAATATGCATTTAAGTTTCCTCTGTGTCTTTCTGTAATATGATACCTCATCTCTTTATATTCCTAAATAATTTTCCATTGTATGGATATACCTCGACCCATTTAGTTGTGGGAGGTAATCTGCATTGCTTCTAATTTTGGTAAATCTAAATTAAATTGCTGTTAACATTTATGTACAGGTTTTTGCACAGACATAAGGTTTTGACTCATTTAGGTAAATACCAAGGATGACTGCTAGGATATTTGGTAAGATTGTGTGTAGCTTTGTAAGAACTATAATACTGTCAGGAGTGGCTATACCATTTTGGTTTCCCTCAAGCAGTGTTTGAACACCTGTTGGTCTATATCCTCGCTACCATTTGGTGCTGTTAGTTTTCTTCTCTCTTAGTGTACAATTGTACTTTCTTTTTTACATTTTGATGGTTACCATAGAGTTTTCAATATACACTTATGACTAATTCAAGTGCATTATCTGTCACTACTACTTCATTTGGAGTACAAGAACCTTGAATTTTTCCTTCCTGCCTTTTATAATATGTGCATCATATATTTCATTTTCCCCTAAGCTGTGAACATTGTATATACTGTTGCTATTATTATTTTTAACAAACTTTCCAAATTATAAAATTAAAATTGAAATAGGTAATTTATTTTTCCTCCATTCATTCTTTTCCACATATTCTTCCTTTTTATGTTGTTTCAGATATGGACATATCTAATATGGTAGAGTAGAACTTGCTTCTTTGTAGTTGTTTGGGATCCCATTCTACCTCTAGCTAGCCTTGGGTATTGCTTTAGCTATATTAGGCTACTATAACCAATTACCATAAATTAGGAGTTTTAAACAACATACATTAATTCATCAAGTTCCAGAGGCTGAGATTTTAAGACCAGGGTGTCATCGTGGTAGATTTCTGGTGAAAGTCTAACTTTAGGTTTTAGACTGCCTTCACCTTCTTGATCCTCACATAAAAGAAGGGAGGTAAGAAAATTCTATGGAGCCTTTTTTTAATAAAGGCATTAATAATATTCACAAGGACTCTACCCTAATGACCTAACAACCTTATGAAAGCTCCACCTTCTAATGCCATTATAAGGGGGGCTAAGAGTTCAACGCCTGCAGCTGTAGCCCTGTGGCATCCGATCCCGTCAGATCTCAGAAGCTAAGCAGGGTCAGGCCTGGTTAGTACCTGGATGGGAGACCGCCTGGGAACACCAGAAGCTGTAGGCTTGGGAGAAGGACCTGGCAACCCCCTCCCAAAAATCAATCTGCCATTGAAAACCCTATGAACGGCAGAGAAGCACTGATAATAG
>VMDO01030618.1:0-21083 GCA_007922755.1 Pedetes capensis | reverse complement strand
ATGGCCAAACTGCGTCTTACATATTTCGGACATGTAGTCAGGAGAGAACAATCCCTGGAGAAGGACATCATGTTTGGAAGAGTGGCAGGTCAACGGAAAAGAGGAAAACCCTCCACCAGATGGATTGACACAGTGTCTGCAACAATGGGCTTAAACATAAATAAGATCGTTTGCCTGGCACAGAATTGGCAAGTGTTTCAATCTGCTGTACATAGGGTCGCTATGAGTCGGACTCGACTCGACGACACCTAACAACAACAACAACTACAAGTATAGCAAAACTGACACCTTGTCCTATGCCTATGATGTACCTTGAAAAGTAATTCATTTACAAGGAACTAAAACATTGGGATGGCATAGTTAAATAAGACTTTGTTTGGGTAAACCAGCCTTAAAATGTGCTGTTTACACCAGAAACCTATGATCAGAACAGATTTTAGCAAAAACTCTTTAGTATTGAGGGTTGCCATAGTACAGATTTCAGAAAATGCAAACTAGCTAGCTCTGGTAAAATCCATGGGTAGCTCTAAGATACAGAAATGGTTTAAAAAGTGTGGGGAGGGAGGGATGTATAGAGAAAGGCACAAGGGATGAAATAAGTCAATTCTTTCCTGCCCTAGGGGTAGCCCTTCCACAAATAAAACAATTGTACAGTGTTTAGTATTTATAGCCATAAAATGGGCCTTGCATATGGGGAGAGGCTTCATTCTTTGGTTTTATTTGTGTCAAGTTATATTTTGATGTTTTTCTGAGAAATACAGAATTAAAAAATTGAAAAGGATTTTGAAATCAAAGGCCGTTTTGTGAACCTTGGTACTGCCAGTGGTACTTGCTTATAGAAATTTGGGAAAGAAAATAATTTACCATCTCAGAGTGTTGGTTTCCTCAGGAAAATGGCTGGCAGTGAGTAAAAGGTAATAATATTTATCTTTCAACATTTTTATGAGGAATAAATGAATGAACATTTCTGGCAACACTTGAAAACTATAAAGCACTGAAAAATATGGGCAATTTTTGAGAAATAACAAGTGCAATGCTTATAAAAGTCCAAAACACACATAGTAACTATTGCTGCACATCAATATATATTTTTTTTGTGTGTGATATTGGGGCTTGAACCCAGGGCCTTGTGCCTGCATGCTCTGCAAGTGCTGGACCACTGAGCTGCGCCCTCAGCCCATTTTTTTACTTTTTGAGACAGGGTCTCGCCAAGTTACGCAGACTGCCTCTGGTCTCGAACTTGCGATCCTCCCGCCTCCGCCTCCCCAGCCGCTGGGAATCAATATTGTTATGAAAATTTATCTTCAATTTTTTTGTGTGTGTGTGTGTGGAATTGGGGGTTGAACCCAGGGCCTCATGCTTGCATGCTTTGCAAGTGCTATACCACTGAGCACCCTCAGCCCAGTTTTTAAATTTTTTGAGACAAGGTATTGCTAAATTATGCAGACTATGTCCGGTCTTGAACTTGTGATCCTCCTGCCTCTGCCTCCCAAGTTGCTGGGATTACAGGCATGTGCCACCGTGCCTAGCATACCTTCAATTTTGATTTAAAATTGTAAAATATAGGATTTTTTATGTTTCACATAGAGGCAATACCATTGAACTTAGGTAATGCTTTATAATATTTCTATTTCCTTTGGATTTCTGCATTTAGATAACTTTATACACTAATCAATGCAGATTCAGCAGCAGCTTTTACTAGTCTTTTATTGTGAGAAGTACATAGTCACTATTTATTGACTTAGGTGTAGGACAGGTATACATAATATCCTATGAACCTCAGAAAACTAAGCAGTACCTTATCTCCATGTTTGTATAAAATTAAATTTGGATTTCAACTTGGGGCTTTTGTGGTTCAGTAATAGCCAAATAAACTGCAATCTGTTTATTTAATGTTTAGTCTAGGCTAGTGGGCTGAATTGACTAAACCCTCAACCATCCTCCCACAGAAGAACTGGATCTGTCACTGAACTCTTTCTCAATTCTTTTTTCTTCAGAATATTTGTTAACGTAACTGACTTTCACCATTTGTCCTGCTGAAAGCAGAGCTCAGGTACAGATTACTCAAAGTGAGTAAGATGAGCTGTAAGAAACTACTTAAGGGCATATAGCCATAAAATTGAAAGGGGTAATTTCTTAGCCTTTTAAAAGGGTCCTGACCAAAGTATTCTTCTGCTGACAGCCAAGGACAACTGCCCTCCTAAATGCCCACCAATGTCTTCATTACTTTACTGGTGCATCCCACCCATGTTTATCACAGATGCCACATTTATTTCTTGGGATGTTTTTGGATTCTGCCTGCATTTCTTAGAGATGGTGGGCCATTAGATGACTCGATTGTGCTCCCAGGCATGACCTCTGCGGATATATATACATATGTATATATATGTATATATATATATATATATATATATATATATATATATATATATGACTCCTGCCTCTACTAAGTCATTAGACCTTATTATTCCTCCTTTTTCTTTTGCATATCTTAATTTCTATCCATTTGTCTTTATCCCTATTAATGCTGCTGCTGCAACTACTGAAGATGATGATATAGAAAACTATTTGTATCAGATGTAATGCTAAATTTTTTGCCTGAGTTTTCTATTTTAGTCCTTTCAATAAACATTGACTATACTCTTTTTATAATCTTTCTTTGTGATGAAGAAACAGAAGCTCAGAGAAGTTAAATAACTTATCAAAATTAGCAAAACTATTAAATGGTAGAGTTGGGAAGCAAACTTGGGTCTGCTTGGATCACTTCTAAATTCCTGACTTCTTAGCTTAGACTTTGACATCCAAATTCCTACTTCTTCATCTTTTAGATGAAGATTTATTTGCCTGGTTGTTGTCTGGATGTACATCACCTTCTTAGTGTTGTTTACCAGTTTTTCTTCCATACTTTGGCATGGTATCAGTGTTCAATGACCCAGTAACTTTCCAGAAGGCAACAGAAAAAGTAATTTAGAGAGTAAGGCTGGCTTAAGATCATCTTACTTATATCAGCTCCATTAAGTTTCATTAACTGTCAGAATGAGGTTCTCAAATCAGCATAATGCCAGTAAGCCTTGCTTTGACAAAGAAATGCTTAGCTAATAAGTTGTCTACCTTTTATCTGAATCTAGACAGTCCAGTCATTCAAAGCATCATAGAGGTCATTGCTAATTTTGCACTGAACAATTAGCATCTTCCTTCTCATCAAGTGGTGAAATTGCCATGTTAGCTCTTTGCAGGAATCAAAACATCTCATTGGCATTACAGAGCCATGGCATTACAGAGCCATGGCATTACAATGTCAAAACAGAGCCATTAGGCATAACATGGACTCAGATATTGAGGATTATCATTTAGATTAATAAAGGACTGGATGAATATTCGGGCATTTCTCATTCAATTAATTTTGAGGATAGTCTTAAGAGGCAAAAGTTAAGACTGTATCAGTTTCATTCCTCATACCAATATAATGCTTGTGCTATGTCATATGATTTGTGAATAAACCATTCTCATCACCCCAGTATTTATAATGCTAATCAACCAACACCATTAAAAACACTTATTGACTTTAAAAAGTCTCCATGAGAGCTCTTATCTTGAAATGACTTCTGTTCTCTTCTATGCTTGAGTTAACTCAAATCCCAACTCTTCCATGACACTATTCTATGTTGTTTCCATGGCTCTCATTCTTTGCATTTCTAGATCACTGATAGTCACCCATGGACATTTCTGATTTAACTCGTATACATTGTACATTTTCATTTCTGTGTTTCACTCATAGAGAAGCATTGTGAGAAAGAGTGTGAGTGCTGAAGTCAGGCAAACACTGGCTACACCACTTGAAAATGTGACTTTGGCTAAATTCTGTATCCTTCCTATGCCTCAATTTCCTTATCTTAAAAAGCAGAGAGTAGTGTTTACAAATTATAGTAGCAATAGCTCTTTCACGAGTTCCTTGCAAGCAATAAATGATAGAATGTATGAAACCTACTATGCAGTAAACCCTAAACAGATATTACCCCTTTAGTCTTCTTTATTCTTGTGAAAATTGTTTGTTTGGGACAAGGTCTTTCTATGTTGGTCAGGGTGGCCTTGAACTTGTAATCCTCCTGAGTTGACTGTTAGCATTACAGTGTGTGCCACCATGCCCAACCTCTATAGATTTTAAATTCCCTGAGTCAGAGCCTGTCTTATGCCTCTGTACATATTGTATCCATTCTTTCATTTAATAACAACTTATTTGGCACTTACTACATACTAAGCAAGGCACTTGATACTATGCATATTGTCCATGAATAAATCAACTGTCCTTTCCATATGGCCATGTGGTGAAATAAATATGATCATATGGCTTCACAAATATTTGGAGCATCAGGGAGTTCTCCTTCTTGTTAATAAAATCAAAGACAAAAATGATTTATTTCTAAACTCTTGCTATAGGATAGAAAAACTGTATTTATTATGGTGCCTCCTCTCAATCCCTGATTTTCTTATTTTTATTCACTTCTTTCACATTTGTCTTATAAATATTTTAGAATTGAATAAATAGAGGCATATTATAGATAGAATCTAGATTCTCTTTCTTTTTAATAATCATTTTGCAGGCATAATTATTTAAAAATATTCTGTGGTAAAAACTATGAGCGAGTGTGGGAGGTAAGCATGAGCAATGTATAATGACACATATATATGGAAAACCCATTAAATTGTACACTAAAAAGATTACTAGTAGAAAAGAAAAAATATAATGTTTAAGAGTCAGAGTTTCAGAGTTGCTGAAGTTATCTGGCCATTTTTGCAATCTGAAACTTTCTGATTGGCTGACATTACCACTTCTTTCCATAATTACTATCAAATATTGTGTGTCCGTGGGAGAAGGACATGGCATTCCACTCCCAAGGCAATCCTGAAACAATTACCTATTGAAAACCTTATGAGGGTTACTATGAGCTGGATACGACTTGATGGCACCTAACAACAACAATTGTATGTCTAGTTCAATTTAAGCACCACACTAGATACCTAGGATGATTCTATATTGAAGAAATATAACTTTGATTGGAAATTAATATAATGGCATTTAGTTAAAAAGATAAATTACAATGCAGAGCTAGTTTATATCTGATAAGAAAAGGCTGAAAAAACTAAGAAAAAAATTTCTACTAGATAAAATATAAAATGCCTTAATAAAAGGTTTAAGCTAGAATAGTAAAGAATTATTTAAGACCTAGGATTTAGAGAGGTGAGCAGATCATTGCTTTGGCCTTGATGACATCCTCCAATCTAAATTAAATTAAACTGTCAAACACAGCTGTGAGTTTGAAGGACTCACAGTAAAGAAGGGCATGAAAGTAAAAGTTCAGAGCCTGTAAAGGTTGCCAAAACGTAAAAAAGGTAGTATTGTCTGATCCAACTCCTAGGGCACCAAAATTGGGGCAGACTTGTCAGTAGAAGCTAGGTGAAGTCAGAAACCTAGGATACAGCCCAAAGTTAAAGCAAAGGGCTTGTTGTGGGGAGAGAAGGAAATTTCAGGATGAAGTAGTGGTTTCCACTGAGTGCTTAGCCCAGAGGGAGCAGTATCAGTATGGAGTTTGAGCCACTTGATTTTATACAAGGTCCATAAGCAAAACTGGCTGAATATATAACATAAATCAATCATGAAGGAAAGGGCAATTCAATATGTGGGACAGTACTGCAAGCAATGTTTGTTAAATTAAATTTTAGCCCCTTTCCCCCCTCCTCCCCACAATTCCAGTTGCAATAAAGAATTAAGGGTAAAACGACCAGCTATTGCCAAAAGAAGAAAGAAGAAAAGGAAAAGAAAAACAAAACTCAAATAAACATGTTACCATGGATTTCTAGAACAGAGAAGATTTCCCCCATTTAAAATTAGTGGTAAATATCAAGAAAAAAAGATTAAGTGGTGTAATACTACCAAAGAAAAATTTTAAAGTTTCTTATGTTAAAAAATTGAAGGACAAAAAATATTGGGAATGAATTTGTGGTAAATACAACCAAAGAATAATATTTTATACACAAAGAACACACTAAATTAGAATTAAATTATTAACATTCCAAAAGTGAACACAGAGAGATGATTTATTTAAAATGAGTATAATTAGCTAATAAGTGAAAGGAACATGATGGTATAATATTAGATAATATTTACTGAACATTCACTGTACGCTGGGTACCAGGCTATGTATTTGCACATATTATTTCATTTAACCTTCACAATCCTAACAGCTAGATTCTTTTTAGCTCAGTTGGTAGAGTGCTGCTCTGCATTCTCTGAGGCCCTGGGTTTGATCCCAATCACTGCATAAAGTGGGAGAAGGACCGGGCAGCCCATTCCCAAAACAATCAGCCATGGAAAACCTTATGAATAGCAGAGAAGCACTAACATAGTGGTGGGCATGGCACAGGGCTGAGGAGTGTTTTGTTCTGTTGTACATAGGGTCACTATGAGTTGGACTTAACTTGATGGCATCTAACAACAACAGCAACAGTAAGAAGTATGGACTCTAGTTTATAGATAAGCAAATAGACAGCAAAAGGTCATGTGGCCTTAGGGCTGAGTTTTATGTCTCATCTCAATTTCTTTTGTATTTTTTTAATTCGTTGTTTTTAGATACTATTGAGTGGAGTTCAACTCATAGTGATCCTATTTACAACAGAACGAAACACCACCCAACACTGTGCCATACACACAATCTTTTTGCGTTTGAGCCCATTGTTGCAGTCACTGTGTTTCTTCTCATTTTGAGCCATGCCATGTCAGCAACTGGAGGTCCCAGCATTTACTTCATTCCTGTCAGTAAGGTCAACTCTACTTTGAAGAGGCAACTCTTCCATAGTCATTTCTTGAATGCCTTCTACCTTGGGAGGCTCATTTTCTGGCACTATATTTGAAGTGCTTTTCTACTATTCATAGGGTTTTCAATGGCAAATTGTTTAGAGAGTGGACTGTCAGGTCTATCTCCCTAGTCTGTCTTACTCTGGAAACTCAGCTGAAACTTGTCCACCATTGGTGGACCTGCTGGTATCTGTAATAGTGGTAGCATAGCTTTCAGCATCACAGCAACACACAAGCCCCTACAGTATGACAAGCTGACAGCAGCACGAGGTTTTACTGAATTTCTTGTGGTTATTCTCATTGTCTCTATGGAAAAGAGAATTAATAAATATTTATTGCTCAGAATAATGTATAGAAACAATTTCAGACTTATTCTACTTACATGATATTATTTTTTAGCAGATTCTAACATATTAGAGATAATGGGAACAAACGGACTTTTAAAATTACTAGACTTTAAATTGTTGTTGTTGTTGTTAGGTGCCATTGAGTCGTGTCTGACTCATAGCGACCCTTATAGGGTTTTCAATGGCTGATTGTTTTGGGATTGCCTTGGGAGTGGATTATCACGTCCTCCCATTTTTGTGGTACTGGGAATCAAACTTGGGGCCTCAGAGACTGCACAGCAGCACTCTACCAACTGGGCTAAATCCCAGCCCAACTTTAAATTACCAAATTATTATGTTGCTGTTATTAGGTGCCATTGAGTTGGCATCTGACTCATAGCGACTCTACATACAATAGGTGAAACACCATTGTTAGTGCTTCTCTGCTATTCATAGGGTTTTTCAATGGCTGATTGTTTTTGAGAGTGGATTGCCAGGTCCTTCTCCCAAGCCTACAGTATCTGGTGTTCCCAGGCGGTCTCCAATCCAAGTACTAACCAGGCCCGACCCTGCTTACCTTCTGAGATCTAATGTGACTGGATACCACAGTAGTATGGCTGCAGGCTAAAATTACTATAGTTGTTGTTGTTAGGTGCCATTGAGTCAGTATCCGACTCATATAGAGTATTATAAAATGGTAAGACTTTTGTCTTGTTTTGTTTTTGAGATAGGGTCTTGCTGCATAGCCCAGGCTGGCATAGATCTCACTATGTAGACCAACCTGGACTTGAACTTGCATTGATCCTCCTTCCTTAGCTTCCTGAGTGCTGAGATAACAGGTATGTGCTACCACACTCAGCCAATGTCAAGGTTTCCTATGCAATTTATCAGCTTTGGTAAAAATCCTAAAGGATATTTTAATGGAAATTATTCTAAAATTTATCTGGAACCTTAATCATGTTAGTAAAAAATTTAGAGAACTAAAAGAAAAATTTTTAGTGTGTATGTGTGTGTGTGTGTGTGTGTGTGTGTGTGTGTATGTGTGTGTGTGTATTTTCCCTGGAATGATATTTTGAATTTTTAAAGCATTTTAAAAAATTGTGTCCACATTACCTTTCTTTTTGGATCTTGAAAGCCAAGAGTTTTATTTTCAATTAACTTTATAAAAGCCTATCTGTATTGCAAGGATTTGGTAAATATATTTGATGGAAGATAAATTAAGAAGATTTTATTTATTGAAGCTGAGTTAAAAAATAAGACTCACAAACCAATTGATTCTAACATCTGTCATGTTTGGATAGAGTGTTTAAACCACAGTTTGAATACAAATTGAGTTTTGGCTGGCAAACAAGTTCTTGTTTCAG
Source organism: Pedetes capensis (assembly GCA_007922755.1). NCBI lineage: Eukaryota > Metazoa > Chordata > Mammalia > Rodentia > Pedetidae > Pedetes > Pedetes capensis. The sequence goes on along the minus strand of VMDO01030618.1, from coordinate 12,540 downwards.
AAATAGTTTACCTCAAGAACATTTTGAGGATAAATGTTTTTTACCTTTCCAAACATTTATGGTAATTCAAGCATGGGCAAGCTTAAAAGCAGAAAGGAGAAAGCTCTTGGAAAAAGACAGACTGAAGATACTAGTGAGAAAACTGTGCTAATATTATCTCAGCATGAAGCCTCATGCATTTGATTTCTCCTTTCTCTTCATCATTCTTATCCAATCAGTCAACAAGTCCCATACATTCTTTGCCTACAGGGTCTCCCAATTATCCCCATTTTCATTGTTAGTGTTCTAATTCAGGCTTGGACTCCCCCTTACTTCTAAACTGTTATACTGAATATGTCACTTCCCAGTTTCTGGTTTCTCTTACATTCAATGTCTCTAAGAGGTCACTAGGCAGATTTTCTTAAGGAACAACTTTCACCATGTCACTGTCCTGCACACAGTTTGTATTGCTTTCTCCTTGCCTTAAAGTTGAGTTCCTTAGCTGAAATTGGAGATTCACACATCTGATTTCAGAAATCTGGTGTAATTTGCCTTTTTCTTTGGCCTTGTCTCCAACCTTCTTGGATGCCAAGACATGCCCATGTACTGCCTAATTACATTTACATTTCCCATGGTTTTGTTCAGGTCATTTTCATTTTTCTCACATTTGGTTTTCCATTTTTACGACATATTGTGGGAAGGAAAAGGGCTTGTCATAATATTTGTCTAGATTCTTGGGCCAAGGTGTTGCATTTCTCTCCCCACTCCCATGCCCTTTAAATGGACTTTATTTTTTAGAATAGGTTTAGATTCACAAAACAATTTAGTGAAAATGATAGCATGTTCCATGTATCTCTTGTCCCCACACATTCACAGCCACTGGTGATACCCCCACTCAAGCGGTAGATTTGTTGTAACCTACTAAATGCACATTTACAAAGTTGGTAGTTTTCATTCTTGGTGTTGTCTGCACAAATTAATAATGACACCTATCCACCACTGTTGCATGTAAAACAGTCCACTGCCTTAAAAATCCTCTGTGCTTTGCCTGTTCATTTCTATTTTTTTTTCTGTACTAGGAGGTTGAACCCAGGGCCTGGCACTTGCATACTATGCAAGTGCTGTACCATTGAGCTGCACCCCAAGCCCATTTTTTTTTTTTTTTTTTTTTTACTTTTTGAGACACAGTCTCGCTAACTTATGCAGACTGCCTCTGGTCTTGAACTTGCAATCCTTCTGCTTCTGCCTCCAGAGTTGATAGCATTACAGGTAGGTGCCACTGTGCCTGGTTGCCTGTTCATCTCTTTATCTTCCCTAACTCCTGGAAAACATTGACCTCTTTACTGTCTTCATAGTTTCTCTTTTTCTAGAATGCCCTATAGTTAGAATCAAGGAATGTATAAATTTTCAGATTTTTTTCATGTAGTAATATGCATTTAAGATTCCTGCATATATTTTCGTGGCTTGAAACCTCACTCCAAGGGAACAGGAAATACACCCTTTCGTTTTGTACCTAGAACCTTATAAAATAAATTCTCAATTGTTACTGCTGGCAGCTGTACCACTGTGGTGTCCAATCTTGTCAGATCTTGGAAACTAAGCAGGGATGGGCCTGGTTAGTACTTGGATGGGAGAACACCTGGGAACACCAGGTGCTATAGGCTTGGGAGAAGGACCCAGCAACCCACTCCCAAAAACACTTAGCTGTTGAAAACCCTATGAATAGCACCAAAGCACACTAGTGTTTTGTCTGTTGTACATAGGGCCGCTATGCATTGGACGCTGACTCAACAGCACCTAACAACAACAACATTATTATTGTTCTTAGGTGCCATGGAGTTGGGTCTGATTCATAGCCACCCTAGGTACAACAGTATAAAACACTATCTGACAATGTGCTATGCCTGGCACTATTGACAGTGCTTCTTTGCTATTCATAGGGTTTTCAGTGGCTGATTGTTTCAGGAATGGACTGCCAGGTCCTTTTCCCAAGCCTACAACATCTGGTTTTCCCAGGCAGTCTCCCATCCAAGTACTAACCAGGCCCAATCCTGCTTAGCTTCAAGATCTGATGAGATCAGACTCTGGGTGGTATGGCTATAGACAAATTTTCAATCAGTATTTATTAAGTAAAATATTTTTATCTTCTTATACATTTTTAATGGACATACCTAAGTGTGATGTATTTGCCAAATAACAATACTTAAGGGTAACTACTGAGGCTCTGTCAACTAACCTAACAAGAATGTAGTGGGGTTCATCTTTATTTGAGAAAATAGATGAAATATTATAATCTTGCATCCCAGTTACCTTGGGTACTAGGAAGCTCAAAACTTGCTGCTGCATTTTAGTAACCATCTTAACCTAGGTTTGAGCTATTCTATGCTTTCTTCTTTTGTGAGGGAAGAGAGGCTTCAATAGGTTACTTTTATTTTATGGACCATTCCATGGGGCTACTATAAACACTCTCATACTTTAAAAAATAATAAATAGATGGATATAATAATAATTAATAATAATAATAATAACAACAACAATAATAATAATGATACACATTTAAAGCCAGGCATGGTGGTGTATGTGTGTAATTCTAGCACTTAAGAGGCTGAGGCAAGATGGCCGTGAGTTCTGGGTCAGCCTAGTGTACATAGTGAGATGCTCTGAAAAACAAACAAATAGACAAATAAATAAAGTATATATAGATATATGTACATATATTTTGGAGCTGTAGCTTCAAAGAAAATTTGCATGCATGCATCGATTCCTCTACATAGACCACTCTGTGTGCTCTTGAGAAAGACTGAGGGCAGGAGAGGGGACTTTTTCAGTGACACAAGCTTGGGGAAGAGAGTAGAAACCAATGTTGGAAAGAGTTGAAGCTTGGTCTCGAGCCTTCTCTCATGTCTTCTGCAGAAAATCATCCTTTGTCACTGGGGAAGAGCAAAAGCCCCATTGCTCCAAGAGAAGGGACTGGAAAAAAGAAATGCTCCACCACTGGGAAAGGAGTAAAAATACATCCTGGCCCTATATCATTAGAGCTCTTCTACCTGTGGGGAGGAGGCTTCCTGGAAAAGCCCCATATCCAAAGACCCAAAGACATAGGACCTGCCTAAGATGGAAGGTGAACTAACTTGAACAAGACAAAACTCTGCTCTGTCATTTGAACATCAGGTTAGCAAGTGTCAAGTGACGTGTTACAACAGCATACCATTGTGGGTATGACAAGATTCTGGAGAAAGACCTCTGGTGAGGTACAATATCACAGACAAGGTTGGAAGGTGAGTTTGGAAGAGGAGCATTAAGAAAAACCCTTCTGTAAGCACAAGGAAATACTAAAGGAATTTGAAATTGTTGATGCGTTGAGGACAATCATAATAAAGTCACAACCAAAAACCAGCTCAACTCCTAATTAGATTGACTCACCCACCCTCTCTAGACCCACCCTACACACACACACACACACACACACACACACACACACACACACACACCACACACCCCTTGCAGGAGATGAGCCTTATCCATTCTCAGGCATAAATAATGTTTACCGGAGTTACTCCTGTCCTATACCTAATGCCCAACTTTCAACTAAAAGTTATGAGACGCACACACACACACACACACACACACACACACACACGAAGAAAAATCCTCCCCCTCTGAAGACACAGAGCAGCTATAGAACTCAGACATGATTAGATGCTGAGATATCAGACAATGAATTCAAAATTAGTATGATTATTTTGCCTGCTGCCATACCACTGTGGCATCCCATCCCATCAGATCTTGGAAGCTAAGTATGGTTGGGCCTGGTTAGTACTTGGATGGGAGACCACCTGGAAATACCAGGTGCTATAGGCTTGGGAGAAGGCCCCAACAGCCCACTCCCAAAAAACAATCAGGCTTTGAAAACCCTATGAATAGCAGAGAAGCACTGACAATAGTGTTTTGTCTGTTGTACATAAGGTTGCTATGAGTGGCACACTGACTCAACAACACCTAACAATAACAATGATTATTTTGTGAAAGGATCTAGTGAAATTGGTGGATCACAATCATCACAGCTAAGGAATGTCACCAGAGGGAGGGATGGAAATACATGGAAGAGGCCTGGTACAGTGGTGCAGGCCAATAATCCCAGTGACCTGGTAGACAGAAGCAGGAGAATCATAAGTTTGAGGCCAAAGGCAGCCTACATAGCTTAATGAGACCCTGTTTCAAAATAAAAGAAATAAGAAATGGGCTGGAGGTGCAGCCTGGTGGAAGAGTACTTGCAAAGTATGTGCAAGGACCTGGGTTCAACCCCCAGGTACCTCAAAAGTAGGTAAATAAATAAATAGAGAAATCAGAGCTTTTTCAGAAGACAAAAGCCTTAGTTTATTCCCAGGATAACTGCATTACAAGAAATGTTAAAAGAAATCCTTCAGATAGGAAGATAGAAACTTAGATATACAGAGAGATGAAAATAGTAAAAGTAAAGATAAATACAAAAATATTTCTCATTAGCCAGGCCCTAGTTCCACGCCAGCTTATATTATGTAGTGAGACCCTGTCCCAAAGTCAAATTTATTTTGATCACTATGATAGATATTTGTTCATTGAAGTAAAAAATATTAGCAATCTGTTCTGTGTATATATCATAGGTAACATCTGACAATGATAGCACAAATGATGGGAGGAAGAAGCTGAAAATACATAGTTGTAAGGTTCTTACACTATAAGACAGTGTTATATATTTGAAACTAGATTCTGATTAAGGAGTTATATTTTAAACCTTAGGACAACTGAGGAAAAGGGTTTTGAATGATGTAAGGTCAGAAAGATCCTATTTCTGGTTACCTCAATTTATTCAGTACATGATTACTGCCATTCTGGTTTTTATTTTTATTTGATTTTCATCTACACACCATTTTTCTTTTTATAGCTTCTTGTTAGATCTGTCTACAATAGTTTCATATTATTAAGTAGATATTTTAAGGAGCATGTATATGTTCTACCATGATATTCTGTACACATGAAAGGCAGATCTGCATTTGAAGAAAAATAAAATAGGACAAACACGGAGTGATACCACAATTATATGAAAGCACGTTACTTGTCTGCGTTTGAGGATCTCTGAGGCAAAGAAAACTGATTTAAGTATGAAACTTGTAAGGTGAAAATGCCAGAGGGAAAATATATTTGCAATATTCCCCTTCTATGATCACATGTACAAATTTGATTTGGAATGTAAGCATCATATCTTTTGAACCAGGAATGAAATTAATATGCACAACCATATGATACACCAGAGTGGAAAAGCCACATGCTTATTCTAATAAAATAGAGACTCAACATAAAATAAGAGATGATTATTGACAATCCTATCCTAGAAGAGGTGAAAGCCATTCTCAAGTAAGGATTTCATTTGGCCTTTCTACATTCATAGTTGTTGTGCCTCACTTTTAAGAAAGGACACATAAAGAATAGAACCACAGCTGGGCATGGTCGCACATACTGGTAATCCCAGTGACTTGGGAGGCAAGGACAAGAGGATCTCAAGTTTGAGGCCAGAGGCAGCCTGTGTAACTTAGATCCTGTCCCAAGATAAAAGAGTAAAAATTTGGCTGCAGATGCTGCTCTGTGGTGGAGCCCCTGCAAAGCATGTGTTCAACACCCCAGTACCATAAAAAACAAAAAGACCAACATTTGGCCATTACCTACATAATGCTCACTTATTTGCCTTTCTGGGTTACTTTATGATAGTTTGTTTTGTTTTCGTGGCTAACATGAAACACAAATTTAACTAAGTTTGGCAAATACAAGCATGGGATTTGGAGTTAGACTGGATTTGAATATTGGCTTGCTCAAACTGCTTAACATCCTGGAACTTCATCTTTGATTAGGGAGGAGATTTAGAGATTTTGTGGGCTTCATTAATAAGTACAGGTAGAACTTGTAGTGTGGTGATTTGACATTAAGCTCATGGGAGGGATTAATGTCATCACCAAGAGTGTGATGGTGCTAGAAATAACCTAGATTGAGAGTCTAGACAATTTTTGATGCTATTGATCTGAAGACTAACTTCTGAGGGATCTGAGGAAGTTTGTGCTGTCTTTCTTGGTTTCAACTGCCTTGTCTCTAAAATGAAGATGTTGGAATAGATTACCATTTAAACTTGTGATGTTGCTGTTGTTTGAGACAGGGTCTCACTATGTAGCCCAGTTTAGCTTTGAACTCTCTTGATCCTCCTTCCTCCAGTATGCTGGGATTACTGGCCTGCACCACCATGCCTAGCCAATTTAAATATTTCTACAGTCATCAAACCCTTTATGCAAACTAAATCTTAGCCAAAAGGTCAGTGTTTGCAAGTGACACAAGCAGAGCTGATGAGATGAAGGAAGGAGTGGAGCAGGAGCTAAATCTCCCCTCTTGCCACTTCCTGCGGCTGCTTGGGGCACTTTGTAGGACATATGGTGGACTAGGGGAGCACAGGAAGAGATGACGGCAAAATGCTTGAGAACAAGGTTTTTCTGCTGTATTGGTGTGTGCACAGTGTATTAACTAATTGATCCTTTTTTGAACTAATTATTTATTATATCTCTCAGAATGGGTCCAACAGTAGTCTCTATAAGAAATGTAATGCATGTAATCGATTTTAATGATTGAGTAAATTTAGTAACCCAATCCATTACTCAGAACTCATTATATTAAAGATTGAATCAATGTACTGTATCAGCTTGGAATATCTAGAAGTTTGTAGTTAGTTCCCATACAAACATAACTATTATAACTGGTAATCCTTGTCATTTCATTTTCATGAGAAAGAAATTAGAATCATACTCATCAAAATAGAATTCCTAAAGTGAATAACGTCAGTTATTATTTTGGTGGGATATCTTCAATTCCAAATCAGATTTAAAAGTCTCAGAAATGCATAGTAGGCTCTGCTCTCATTTTGCCTTCAAATATCCCTTTGTGGGAATCTATTTTTTTCAGTGCTGGAGATCAAACCTAGGGGCTTGGGCATGCTTGGCCGTCTCTTCACCTGTGAGGTACACCACCAGCCCAGAGGAATTCTTATTGACATTTTATAGATGTAGAGAATGTAACTCATGCTTAAGGAAATTACCTGATGTCACATTGAATTTTAAGTGGCAAGGTCCATGTTTGAGCCCAGATCTCTTTATTCCACATCCAGTCCTCTTTTTGCAAAGGTGTAAGAGTCAGTAGAAGTTCAGGCAGAACAATGCATAAGCTTTTCTTTATTAAGAAAGTGTTCTTATTGCTTTGTTGAGAATTCTTAGTTCAGAGAAGCTTTCTGGATCATATGATGACACATAGTTAATAAGTATTCGGGGCACTCTGGATTTTTGAAAGGCATAATGGATAAATATCCTTCATGTTTTAAATTATAGTGAAAACATTTGCATTCTGATATTAATATTTATTGATTTTTTGGAGGTCCAATGAGTAGTTCTTATGATAATTCTTAAATCTTCAGAGAAAACCTGCATTCATAAATAACAAATTGTGTCATTATCCACATCTGTTCCCATTTTCTATAGGCTTGAAACTCTCTGTTCATTATGGAAGCCAAAAGAAATGGGTACGAATGTCTCTATCAAATTCTGACCTATTTTTTCCCACTTCTTTATTTGACAATGCAATGCTTATCCAAAATTAATACAAGATCTACTAAAGTGCAGTGATTAGCATGCAGTGAGTCTTGGATTCCACTGACTTATGGAAATCACATAAAATCTAACATTTTAGCAATACTATTGTGATGTCAGCTGTCTGATTAAGCAGTTGTAACTGCAGGAGTTACTACTTTAATATCACATTAGCACGTCATTAGCTTGAACCATGCCACAGCAGTATGAAAATTAGCAATTTTCATTTTTCAAAAGAGACAATATGAACTTTTCCTGCTGCTTAAATTTGTTTTATGTATATGTTTGGAATGGGGCTGGTGATAGAGGATGCAGAGAGTAGAGCTATATTGTAAATTAACAACAAGTTACTTTTGAAAATTGTGTATATTTAGAAATTAAATCTAAGGTATATTTTTCAAATAAAAAATAAGATGAGCCCTTCTATATAAAAATTTTACATTCCTTTGTTAGCTTTCTGAAAGTGTTTTTTGGGAGTAAAGTGGTTCAGAAATAAGCAGGCAAGCAAGCAAACAATAAATAAATACTCCTACTTTATAGTTTGAAGTTACTTACCAAAGCCACACTAATATATATTTTGAATGAGTGAATAAAAAGTATTATCATCTATTCACAATTGGAAAAATTTCTTTTCTAAAACTTGGCATGTATGTTCTATTTTATTTTTATTATAATTTTGTGTTGTACATTATTTTGTAATTCTAAAAGCACTTTAACACATATTAGTTTTACTTTAACTTCACATAACCTTATTATATGCTCAGAGCAAATATCTGTATTTTCATTTCATGGGCTAGTAACTTAGAGTTTGATGTTCTCAACATCACACAAATAAATACATTTCTATCATTTGCTTACTATATAATCTTGAAGCAATTACTACTCTGGACTTCGGTTGCTAACTATAAAATGAGAATAAAAAGTAGATGTGTCTTGTAAGATTGTTGCTAGGAATAAATGAGATAATTCATGAAAATGTCTTGGTACAGTGCTTAGAACATGGCAATCATCTATAAATGGTCACTTGCTATTCTTATTCTTACTTCTTTGTGAAAAACTTTTGTACTCTGTCTTTCCTTATTTTCTTTCTTCTCCACTTCTTGCCCAGTGCTCTTATCTTTTTCCTTTCGCAACCGCATGCATGCCTCTTCCTTCTCTTGGGCCCTGACATCTTCTCTACCTGAAGTACTCTTCCCTGTAGAAGCCTGCTTCACTCTGTTCTCTGTGACTCTCCTTTCCCAGGGAAATAGAAAAATCCTTATGCAGATTCACGCAAGGAACTCAGTTATTTTAAGTTCCTTTGGAGCTTACCTAACCTTCTCCAGGTGCCTTTGTCTTCTCTATAATTATTTCTTAACGGGGTACTATCTTTTAATAAACTCTATCTACATTCTCTACTGTAAAAAAGAAAAATAAAAAACTTTTGTAAAGATAACTAAATTATAGAAAACATTGAAGTATTGGGAACGCTTCTATAATATCAGTCTAAGGCTATATGTAACAATATTTTCTCTTTTTTTTCTTTCCTTTCCTTCCTCCTTCCCTCCCTCCCTCCCTTTTACCTTCCTTCCTGGCAACCTACTCCCAAAAATCAATCCGACATAGAAAACCCTATGAACAACAGAGAAGCACTGACAATCGTGTTTCGCCTGTTGTACATAGGGTCACTATGATTCGCATACTGACTTGATGGCACCCAACAACAACAAATTATTTTCAGTGACACAGAGAGAAAGTGCATTCATATTGTATTATAGAATATTTTTATTATTATTCTATTTTATTATCAGTCATCATTAATATCTTACTGTTCCTAATTTATAAATCAAACTTTATCATAGGCATGTACAGGGAGTAACAGTTTATATAAGGTTTTCTGAAGCAATAAAGTGATTGCTTATTTAGTGTAATTGTTCTTTTTTAAAATTTTTATTTTTACAATTATAAGGTTTGTTGTTATCTTTGATTTCAGCCATCCACTGGGGGTCTTGAGAACATACCTCCATGGACAAGAGGGACTACTATTCTTACTTCACAAATCACTGTTTAGATTAAACAAGAACATACGAAAGTGTTGAGTGTATAGTAATTGTTCATTAGGTGTTTCCTTTCCACTTCTGTCCGCTTCTTGGCTCCCCCTTTACTCCCACCATTTTATCATATAAGCACTTAGAACATAGTGCTTTCCATAGTCCAGTCAATCAGAATAGCTTTGGCAGCAGTAACTTGGGATGCCCTTTTGAGCAAAGACTTCAGAAGTAAGTTATGCTGCTAAGCCATGTTAATGCACATCATTCCCATCAAGTTTCAGTAGGGTGGGTTAGGTATGGTCAGACTCTTAGTATTGCTATGCTGAATTAATGCTAGTGTAATACCTGGTACACCAGTGCTTGTTGGATGACATTTTTCAGAAGCAGCCTTCACAAATACATTTTCGAAGAGCCACAAACTCTTCAGAACTTACTGCCTTTAGTTGTTTCTCGTGATTATTTATATTTCATGTAGCCTTAAAATTATATTTGCTTATTTTAAGCCTTCTTCATAACACAGTTCTATTGTTTATTTATTATTTGTTTGTTTGTTTGTTTGTTTTTGCAGTATTGGGGGTTGGATCCAGGGTCTTACACATACTTTCCCAGTAAGTGCTCTGCTCCTTGGTTGCACTCCCAGTCCTTATTTTACTTTTTATTTTGAAACAGTGTCTTCCAAAGTTATGCAGGCTGCCTCTGGCCCCAAATGTGTGATCCTCCTGCCTCTACCTCCCAAGTTGCTGGTATTACAGATGTGTGCCAAGAGGCCCGGTTTAAATTATTTTTAATTAAAAGAGAAGTAGAAGCTGAAATGAGACTCCATGAATTTAAGTCCAAAGGTCCTTCTGTAGTTCTTCTTACTAACTCCATCCCATAAAAAACAATTTATGAGTGTGTATGTATGTATGTATGTATGTATGTATGTATTTACATATTTTGCAATGCTGAGGATTCAACCCAGGGCCTCAAGCATTCAAAGACTGAGCTCTACCACTAAGCTACACTTTCAGCCCAGTTTATGGGCTTTTAGAATCATGATGTTACTGTTCTTCAACTGTGTGGTTATATAATTCAATTATGGAGCATATTGTTTTATACAAAATTACTAAAAATCAGGACTGATGTTAAATTAGGAAATAAAAAGTCCTGGAAAGTAGCCAGAAACCCTTGACCATTACTTAATAATTGTTTTCTTAAGCTTCTGAAGCAACAGAATGAAGAAGTTGGCTTTGCAAAGGAAAATTGCACAGAGAAACTAATTTTCATCCAGGGCAAAAGAAAAAATAATGTGTCATCAAAATTATATCTGCTAGTATAAGGGATAGGTAAAAAGTAGCTAAAAATTGAAAACAGCAACATTAACTACAGGAAATTTAATTAATCTATTAATGCAGTTGTCCCAATGTTCTCTTCAAGCTTGTAGCACTTAAGATTTTTATATAAAAGTGCACTGAAAAAATTCATAAAAAAGTTTGAATGCCCTATGTGAGCCAGTTTTTAGCCACTAATACAAAATACCTGAGGAAAAAAAATAAAGGTGGAAAGATTAATTTTGGCTCGTGGTTTCAGAGGTTTTAGGCCTTGGTCAGCTGGCTCCTTTGCTTTTAGGCCTATAAGAAAGCAGAAGCATCATGGCAGAAGGCCCTGGTGGAGGAAAGCTGCTCACCTCCTAGCAGACAGAAGCAGTGAGAAACAGAAGAAAGAAGGGGGCAGAGACTATATTCCCTTCAAAAGCATGTCCTCAGAGACACTCTTCATCCAATCAGGCCCCACCTTCCTTAGTTCTCACCATGTCCCAATAGTCCATTCAATAATGAATCCATCAATGGGTTAATCCATTGATTAGATCAGTACTCTTACAATCCAATAAATTCCTCAATGCCCCAATTTGGAACATCACACTGAGGAAGCAAACCTTCAACATAAACATTTGAGGGGATATCTCATATCCAAACCATAGCTTAACTCTTTGAAGGATAAAAATATAACAGCTCTTGTCCTTAAAAGTATAGTAATGTTTTTATTAGGCGTGTAATTACTACACAAATGGAATTAGTGATGTGCCATTAACTGTTTATTTTTATCAGACTATGACAGATATAGGTCATTAACATGGCACCAAACAGCCAGGAGATAGAAGGGCAGAAAACTTGACAATATAAGAATGAAATTTCTGAATCAAGTTTGTAGGTTAGAATCTGAAGACCCTGGGCGTGAAAGCTCTTCCTTCCTTTGTTTTTTTCTCCAGAAAATGAGTATAATAGGGCCTTCCTTACAGAGTTATGGTGAGTATTAAATGTGATAACACTTGAGAGGATACTTTTCAAGTCCATTTCACAAAGGACTTGTTCTTTGAACATTCCTGGGAATTTGTTAGATCCTGTAGATGTCACCTGGGACTTAGTTAGAAATTCTAGAGACCTACTAACTCAGAATGTATAGGAATGAGGCCCAGCAATCTGTGTTTTAACAAGTCCTCCAGGTGCTGAATGCTAAGAATCACTGTTCGAAAGAGCTATACAAATTCAGAAAGTGTTATCTATTATTCAAATTTATGCAACCACCACCAAGGCCACAAATGAAGAAAGGGAAGACTTCTATCAGCTTCTGCAATCTGAAATAGATCAAACATGCAATCAAGACATACTGATAATCACTGGTGACTGTAATGCAAAGCTTGGAAACAAAGAAGAAGGCCCAGTAGTTGGAAAATATGGTCTTGGTGACAGAAATGAAGCTGGAGATCGCATGATAGAATTTTGTCAGACCAATGACCTTTTCATTGCAAATACATTTTTTCAACATCATAAACGGAGACTATACACATGGACTTCACCAGATGGAACATACAGAAATCAAATTGACTACATATGTGC
>VMDO01030617.1:0-21155 GCA_007922755.1 Pedetes capensis | reverse complement strand
ACACACACACACACACACACACACACACACACGCAACTACCTCACAACCAGGCATGGTGGTACACATCTGTCATCCCAGCACGTAGGAGGCTGAGGCAGAAGGATTGCCAGTTAGAGGCCAGCCTGGGCTACACAGCAAGGCTGTGTCTCAAAAAACAAAAATAAAACAAAACAAAATGTACCCTAAATCCAATCAACTCCCCTGGAACCACTTGGGCCAAGCCACCTTTCTCTGTCACCTGGATAATTTCAGAAGTCTCTTCACTGTTCTCCATTATTCTGTTCTGGCCCCACTTCAGCAGTCTTCGCAGAGTAGTCCGTTTCACAATATACATCAGATCACATCTCTCCTCTGCTAGAACCTCTGCAGGAATTCTCCCATTTTAATTTCATTCAGATTAAAAACCCTGAGTCTAATGAAAGTAGAAAAGAGACCATTGGTAGAGAAGGGGAAGGGGGAGGTGGGTCACAGAGGGTAAAGGGGAAGTTAACATGAGCAATGCACAATGAAATGGAATGTCATAATGAAACCCATTAAGATGCACATTAAAATTTCTTTTAAAAAAACGGTCTTTCCACTGGGTGCGGTGGCGCACGCCTATAATCCCAGCGGCTCGGGAGACGGAGGCGGGAAGATCACAAGTTCAAGACCAGAGGCAGTCTGTGTAATTTAGCGAAACCCTGTCTCAAAAAACAAAAAAAAAAAAAAATAGGGCTGGGGCTGGGGGTGTGGCTCAGTGCTCCAGCACTTGCAAAGCATGCAAGCATGAGGCCCTGGGTTCAACCCCCAGTACCGGAAAAAAAAAAAAAAAAAAAAAAAAAAACGCCTTTCCAAAGACCTACTTTATCTGCCTGCCTAATATCACCTCCTATTTTTTCATCTTTTTTGGTCCCCTGCATCCATACAACTGTCCTTTCCATTTCTTGAACACCCAGATTTTTCATCTGCTCGGAACCTTTGCACCTGCCATTCCCTCATGGTTCTCTATTTAACTTTCTTCAGGCCTTTACTTAAGTGAAACTTCCTGCCCACCATGTTTAAACACACACACACACACACACACACACACACACACCCCTCCTCTCACCTTTACAAGTTTAATTTTTCTCCAAAACATTTATCACTCTGACATACATCTTGCTTGCCTCCTTTCCTCCTCCAACTAGAATATATGCTTCCTTTACGTAAGTACTTTATGTCTGCTTTGTTCACCTCTGCTCTGTTCATTCTGATTTGTTCATCCGGTACTGAGAACCCTGATTGTACATATAACAGATACTCCATAAATATTTGTTAATGAATGGTCTAATGAACACAAATGCAAGACTCATTCAACATTAGAAAATTTGTCAGTGTTATTCTCTAACATATTATAGAGGAAAATTTTGTACCACAAAATCATTTGATAAAATACAATACTGATTTCTGTTTTCAAAAGCACTTGGTTATTTTAGGAATACAAGGAAAGTAATCTACTCATCAGAAATCTTCAGTAAACACGGCACTCCTTGGTGAAATATTAGAAGATTCCCATTCAGAGTCAGACCAAGACTGTCTACAATTTCCAAAGTTAATCCAAGAAGTCAAGAAGGAAAAAATACACAGCAATAAAAACACAGCGCCAAGGCTGGTGGCAAGGATCATGCAGTACTTTCCTAAAGCAGGTGGTTGGCTGCAGTCCCTGAGAAGGCTGCCCAGCATGTGGAGGACACAGATGCATCCATGTGATAATGATTATTATTCAGCTGTATGTGTTATGGTAGGATGCAGGTGGGTCCTATACCACCCCTGGGAGTTTCAGCAGGGACACCCTCCCTCTTGTCACACTTTTGGGCCTCTAGAACGTGACATATGCTCTGTCAAAAGATTGATCCAATACTGAGCACAGTAGCCCATTCCTGTAATCCCAGTATTTTGGGAAGCTAAGGCAGGAGGATCACAAGTTTGAAGCTAGAGGCAGCCTGTGTAACTTAGTGAGACCCTGTCGCAAAATAAAAAGTAAACAGTGGGCTGGGGGTGCAGCTCAGTGGTAGAGCGCTTGCAAAGCAAGCATGAGGCCTTGGGTTCAATCCTCCAGTACTGGGGGGAAAAAAAAAAAAGATTGATCCATTCAGAAGTCTGGAATATACAATGCAAAAGCGGGACAACGGTCTAAATTATCATTAATTTTGCCATAGTCATGCAGGAGTCTGGTGGCAGTGGTGGGCCCTCGTCAGCTCATTTATGCTAAAAAATAGGGCTCTTCTTGCCACTGCTTGTCATGTGGGTGCTCCTTTTCCTTCTGCCTGTTTGCTGAACTTGCTCATGTGAGTCAGTTTTCCATTATTATAACAAATACATGAAATAATCAATTTATGAAGAAAAAAGTTTATTTTGGCTCATGGCTATAGAGGTTTCAGTCCATGATTGATTGGCCCCACTCCTTGGGCCTGTTTGGCAAAGCAAAACCACTCATCTAATGATTAGGACAAGCCATGGAAAACCCCATGAGGGTCGCTATGAGTCGGACCTCACTCGATGGCACCTAACAACAACAACAACAACAACAACAACAACAACAAATGATCAGGAAGCAAAAGAGAGGAAGACAAATAAGCCAAGGTGCCTGTATCCTCTTCCAGGTTATACCCCAATGACCTGAAGACCTCCCACTAAGCCCCATCTCTTAAAGGTCCCATTACCTTTCAATAGTGCCAAGCTGGGGACCAAGTATTTAATACTTGGACCTTTGGGGGACACTGAAGATCTAAACTATAGCACTGCTCTCAATCCCTTCCCCATGATTCTACTTCTGTACCATTCAAATGAATTCCTTTTATGCTTAAGAGAGCTAGAGTTTATTTCTGTTGGCTGTAGCCAAAAAACTTGGTGGGTGCATTGGGGTTTCCACACATGATAGCAATTTAAAGCCTTTCACCAACCAGGCAGTGGCCAACATTGTGGTCTTCTTGTGTAATCCATTCATTCACTTGTTCAAGCACCTCAGCTCCAGACCCTGAGAATAAAAAATGGTAAAGCTACAATGTGGTTCTAGTTCAGTTGGGGTTGAGGGGGGCATCTGTACTTCTGTACTTCAAGGAAGACTAGAATATACAACCTGAGCTCTTACTGAGGGCAATTCAGCAATCAAATCTTATGGTCAACAGTCACAGTAGTAAGACAGGAAAAGCACCTCAGTACATTTAGCTCTGGCTGTGATGAACCACAGAAAGAACTGAAGAAACCTCACAGTTCTGGGTTCCATACTTGGTTACACACACACACACACACACACACACACACACACACACACACGCACACACACGAAAAATCAAGACCAATGGCCTAGGCTCTGGACGAGAGGGATGGAGAAGATGGTTAACAGGAGTGAGACAGGAGGAATAATTTCTTATGTTCTATGGCACTGTAGGGTAACTGTGGTTGATAACAATTAATTGTATGTTTCAAAATAGCTAGTAGAGAAGAATTTGAGTGTTCATAACACAAAGAAATGATAAATGTTTGAGGTGATGGGTAGGCTAGTTTTGCTGGTCTGATCATTACACATTGTATACATATATTGAAATGTCACACTGTACCTTATAAATGTTTAATTATTATGCATCAATTAAAAATAAAAAATGGTCAGGCATGGTGGCACACACCTGTCATCTCAGTGACTCAGGAGGCCAAGGCAGGAGGATCACAAGTTCGAGGCCAGAGGAAGCCAGTGAAATTTAGTGAGATCCTGCCTCAATTTTTTTTTTAAATTTAAAGTAAAAATTGGGCTGGAGATGCCACCCAATGATAGAGTGCTTTCAAGCATGTGTGAGGCCCTGGGTTCAAGCCCTCATTACAAAAAAAAAAAAAGAAAGAAAGAAAGAAAAAGAAAAAGAAAAAAGAAAAAAAGAGAAAAAGAAAAAAAGAAAAAAAAAAGGAAAGAAAGGAAAAGAAAAATCAAACAATCACAAAAAGAAATGGAGCCTGGCATAGTGGTATATACCAGTAGTCCTTGCTCTCAGAGGTTGAGACAACATCGCTTGAACTCAGGAGGACAGCTTGGGCAACATAGAACGTTTTTCAAAAAATAAAAACAAAAAATGAAAAATGGGGCTGGGGATGTAGCTCAGTGGTGGAAGGTGTGCTTTAGATGTATCAGGCCCTGGGTTCTATCCCCAGCATCACCAGGAAGAAAAGAAAAGAAAAGAAGAAAAGAAAATTGATGTAGTTACTTATCTAGATGTTAATCAATTCATATGTAAATCATTTGTAAAAATAATTTATATGTGTTTCTACTCCCATTGCTATGGTTAATAATTTTAAAAGAGCAGCTGCCCAAAAGAGGTTTATATTGGTTTATACTTTGCTGCCATCTAGAGGACTGATCTCATACTGACATGTGTACAAATTTAGAGCCCTGTGCTGGAAGCTGCTTTTAATAGAATGAAGCAAAATTCCTTAAAGTTTTGAGCAAGAACTTTTAAGTGTTTTCTGGCAGGAATTGGAACTATTTTGGGTCATATACTCATATTAAGGTGTGGGTAAATAATAGGTACTCTAATAAATGCACAGGGGCTGGGATTCAGCTCAATTGGTAGAGTGCTGCGCTGCAATCTCTGAGATCCCAAGTTCAATTCCCAGCACCACAAAAATGGGAGAAGGACCTGGCAATCCACTCCCAAGGCAATCCCGAAACAGTCAGCCATTGAAAACCCTATGAGGGTCGCTATGAGTCAGATACCGACTTGACAGCACCTAACAACAACAACAACAACAATAAATGGACATAACAAACCAACACATATCCAGGGATACCGGGACAATTGAAGACCCCATTACTATATTCAGTCCCCAAATGAGAACATCTGTTTATATGGGAATTAACTAAAGCTTCAGTATATAAATTCAATTAGATTTTTAAATAGAAGTTCACATAAGATAGGCTCAAATTTTATCTATTTACAAAATATTCCAGCTACGTTTTTCACTTCACGGTAAAATGTTTGCCCACTCAGAGATATGCACATTGTGAGAAAGTGGAGCGGAATCCAGGGCAGAGTCAGTCAGGACAAGCCAAATGTCCTTTTATGTCCAGTAAAACTGTGGAGGTCCTCTCTGGTTGTTGCAGAGTAACTGTGGAGGTCCTCTCTGGTTGTTGCAGTGCTGAGCAGTGGGCAGGCTCTGTAGTTGGATAGGCTCTGTTGGAACACAGGCTGTGTCATTCACTGCACGTGCAGCTTTGGATCTCAGTGTCAATCTGTGCAGGAACTAAATAGGTCTAACAAGAGTTTCTCATCTCATGGGATTGGGGTGAGGATTAAATGAGATAATGAATATCAAGAGTAAGTTCAGTACCTGATACACAATGAACATTTAATGATTGTTAACTCTTTCTCTTTTCCATCCCTCCTTCTTTCCCTTCAAAATGAAATCTCTCTATGTTGTCCAGGCTAGCCACAAACTCCTAGGCTCAAGGGAACCTCCTGCCTCAGCAATCCTGAGTAGCTGGGACTACAGGTGTGCACCGCTGTGCCTGGCTGTTTCATCTAGATGAGTTTCTTGACCAAGATTTAATAGGACATTGCACAAAACCCTTGCCTTTGCAGTATGTCTCTTAAAATTAAGCAAGAGATGTGATCCAGGTAAAAACGGAAGCAGCACTTCAGAAAAATTCCTCATTTGAAATATTATAAAAGTATACTAGGTGTAATGCTCCATAAATGTTGTGGGTTGATGGAAGTGTTACCAGAGGTGATGTAAAGGATGCATAATGGAAAAAGCCAATGTTGTATTCCTCTATACTCCATCATCATTTACTAAAAAAAGGGAGATTAAAAAAAGAAATATTATAAAAGGTTTAAATATAGAGGGAAATCAGTTGGAAATTTACAGTGGTTGCTAGGCATGGCAGAGCCTGCCTGTCGTCCCAGCTATTAGAAAGGCTAGGGCAGGAGGATCACTTTAGCCCCGGGGGTTCAAGGCCAGTCTGGGCAACATGCCAAGACCCTGTCTAAAACAGAAACATGAGGAAAATGAAGAAAGGAAAAGAAAAGAAAAGAAAGAAAAGAAAAACCCACAATGGCAAACAAAGGGGGAAAAAAAAAGACATACTGTAATCCTATTCAGTAAACTTTAAAGAGTGGCAACCAGGGAAGAAACCAGAGATTCTGACAATAGTAAACATAGCTCTGTATGTGATGTGGTTCCCAATTTCCACCTGACCCTAGAGGGGGCAGGAGAAAGTGCTGCCCAGGGGAATATGTAGGCAGATATGGTGGTCAGTAAGAGCTGCTTACAAATATATTTTCCTTTTTTTCCAACTCATACATAGTAGGAAAACATTTCCCTGCTTCCTTGAAATCTCACCTTTGAACTAATCTTCCAGATTGAACACAGCCATGTGATTTGCTTTGGAAAACAGAATGTGAGCAGAACTTCTGAAATCCAGTGCATGCTTCGATATGTCCCTTTCCCATTGATGTGGTAGCAATGGAAGCAGATGTGGTGATAAAGTTACTGTCTATTTATGTCCTTTTGAACACCACAGTGAACAGAGCTCCCATGTGGACCTTTGCTGGAAATATAAGATGAATGAGAAATAACTCTTATTATCTTAAGTGACTGAAATATTGGAGTTGCTTGTTATCTCAGCATAACCTAGCCTATACTGGCTGGTACAGCAGCCTTGGACAAGTACAAAATCAGTTCTTAAGAGGAATAGCCTTGGAATGGACTTAATGAATGAGTGTGACTTTATTCCAATGCAACTTTATTTACAAAAATGGGCAATGAACAGGTTAGGTTTGGCTCATGAGCCTTTGTTTCCCAACTTCTGCTTTGGAATCACCTAGATCTGAACTAGAATTCTGGCTCTGCTGCTGAATAGCTGCAGGAGCTTGGCAAGGTTCTCTAAGCCAAAGCTTTCTCACCTGTATGATTGGAATACTAATACCTGTCATTCAAGGGTGTGAGAAAGATCCAGGTATCGAGGGGCATGCCTGTAATCCCAGTAACTCAGAAGGCTGAGGCAGGAGGAGTATGAGTTCAAGACTACAGGCAGCCTGCATAATTTATCAAGACCTTGTCTTCAATAAACAATAAAAAGGACTGGCAGTGCATCTCAATGGTAGAGCACTTGCCTGGCATGCATGAGGCCCTGGGTTCAACCCTTAGAACTGAAAAAAAAAAGTGTGAGAAGATTTTGAGATAATACAAACAGGGTGCCTTGTATACCGTCAGTGTTCAACGACTGATAGCTATGTTACTCCATGTATGATGGTTTACGAGCAATTAAGTAAGCAGAGACTGGATTAGTCAGGGAGGACTTCCTGAAGGAGGTAGATCTTAAGCTGGGTCCTGAAAAAAGAAAGAGTAGGAGTTGGACAGAGAAGCTGAGAATGCCCTATGATTATTACTATTATTAATGCAAGTGGTAGTTCAGTTGCACTTCTTTTCCTCTCCTTTCAGACAGACACAGTTCTGTTTTCAGATATCTGTCTCCTCCATTAGTCTGTACTTACTAAGGGCAACAACAGGATTTAATTTTCTATGCTCTGGGGCCTAGAACAGGGCTTAGACTTTCAATATAAACAGCAAAAGCAATAAAACCATAGCAACCATAGCAGCATTAGTTGTGCTCATCTGCCAAATGCCTTCTGAAGGGTGGAGCTCTGTTCTAGGCATTTCCAACACACTTAAAAAATTTTTTATTTTGAGACAAGACCTCATTAAGTTGTACATGCTATCTCTGGCCTCAAACTTATGATTCTCCTGCCTTGGCCTCCCAAGTTGCTGAGATTAAAGGCATGAGCCACAGTGCTTGGCCCAACGTACCTATTTTAAATGCAACACCACCCTAGGAGGTAGGTGATCTTTCCACTTTCCAAGGACTATGTGAGATGGGATCTGAGATCTGATCAATTAAAACCAGAAGACCCCAAATCTCATGTGCTCCTGTGCTTAGAGTGAAGGCTTAAGAAGTCATGACTCAAGTTCAGTCACCAATCCATTCTGTGGTTATCTCTTCAGGAACTGGAATAACACAGTAGACAGTGCAATCAATATGAAAACACAAATGTGATATTTTCACATTCTTTTATTCATCCTGAGTCTTTGAAATCTAACCTGTGATTGTTAGCTCACTAGTGCTTCCAGCCTGCTCCATGCACAGGCCAGGTGTGCTACAGTTGTTAAAGAAAGACCACAGAGAAAGAGTCACAGGTGTTTACATAGAAGGCTGCCAAGTTAGAGTGCACAGACATAGAAAGTGTGTATGTTAATTCCATTATCCATATTTCTAGTGCTGTATAGCCACATGTGGCTGGCAGCTACCATATTGGACAGAACATGTCTGAAGAGTCCTTAATTGTTTGGAAATTCTGCAGAATATCACATTGTTCACTATATTGAAGATATCATACTGATTGGACCCAGTGAACAAGAAAAATGGTGAGTATTCTAGATAGACTTGTTAGAAACACACATGCCAAAAGGTAGGATATAAGCCATACAAAGATTCAGAAGCCTGTCACACTGGTAAAGTTTTTAAACCTGCTAGATACTAATGTACAGGGCTGGGATTTAGCTCAGTTGGTAGAGTGCTGCGCTGCAGTCTCTGAGGTCCCGAGTTCAATTCCCAGCACCACAAAAAAAAAAAAAAAGGGGGGGGGGGGAGAAGGGCCTGGCAATCCACTCCCAAGGCAATCCCAAAACTGTCAGCCACTGAAAACCCTATGAGGGTTGCTGAGTCAGATACCGACTCGACGGCACCTAACAACAACAACAACAACAACAACAACAACAACAACAACAGATGCTTATGTAGAAAAAGATTTAACCTTGCCCAAAGAGAGGTTTGGCTTATGCTCCCGGCTAATAGGCCCTTGGAATATCATTCTTGGTACCTGTGTTTTTATTTTAACTGAGGGCCTTTGGGGCCAGCTAGATAAAAATGTGATTTGGGTTCTTAAATCTAACAATTCCATTCCAAATTGTTTTGGATTCCAGGTTGCATTCCATTTTTCGGCATTAAATCCTGCTGGAAGGGGGCGCAGGGGAATGCAGCAGGTACTTGGCTTTCTCAAGACTATGTTCAAAGAGGGAACATGGCTTCTCAATATCTCAGCCTGTTACTCCAGTCCTGTCGACACGGTGTGATTTTCTCCCAAAGAATGTGTGCTCCCTTTGTAGGATGCACTATTTTCTCTCCCAGTCTCTGAACCACAAAATACCTTCCATCTCTTCAGGTTGTGTATTCAGCTCTCCTTCCATGTCCACTCCCAAACTATCATTCCATACATACGCTTCAAGTCTACAAGTCGAACACAGATGGCATTCAGATCATTCAGTATCATGAGAAGAATTCTAAAATTTGCTCAAATAATTCTGATCCAATACAAACATGCTTCCTGTATCCATGTGATTCTCAGCCTAAAAAACTGCTCAAAAGTTATGGATGATATTCGAGCTATTAAAATGCATTCAGTATTCAGGTGTTCAGTGGCACAGACTACAAACTCCCAATCGGCACCCCCAACACACACAAAAAATATTGATATGATTTGAATTTCTACCACTGAAAGTGGGCTTCCCAGGCATGTTGTCCTTCACGTCTCTCTCCAGTCCCTCAAAGAGAAATTTCTCTCTACCCTGCTCTTTAAAATTTACCCTCAAGGCAAAAGTTCATTTCCAAGTCTCATCTTTGACTGTGCTGCCATTATAATGGGAAAGAAAACACACCATATTAAATCTTGGATTTGAATTATAAAGTCCCTACATACAAATGCTTAGATCAATACTTTGAATCCAATTCATTCAGTATTCCAGGCTGCATTTCATTTTTCAACCCTAATTAACTGCATGAAATGTTGCATTGAAATACACCAGGTACTTGAAACAAATAGTTTATCTCATCAATAATTACATTAGTCAGGTTCTTGTTGATGACAAATACCTGAGTAATACACCTTGAAGGGAGGAATTATTTACTTGGGTTTACAATTTCAGAGATTTCAGATCATGATCACTTGGATCACTTGTTCCTGGGCTGCAGTGAGGCAAAGTATCATGGCAGAATGGTAGTGGGAGCCAATCTGCTAATCTTATGGCAATTTTGAGAGAAGTGTGTGTGTGAGTGTGTGTGTGTGTGTGTGTGTGTGTGTGTGTGAGTGTTTGTGAAAGATAGGTAATGACCCATGTACAAAATTACAAAAATGTAAAAGAAAAAGGTATCGTAAAATCTGTAAATTACCCACTATGAGGGTAACTGAAACTAATATTATAGGAAGCAGTTTTCAGAATATGATACACACATTATCACAACTGTATCTTTTGTCCTCCCTTTCCCTACTGCAGAAGGGGGACCTTGCACATCTTGTGCTGGTAGCTCAAGCGAGTGGTACCAAAGATCCAAGGGCCCACATCATTTGAGGAGAAAGCCAGAGAGCCTAGAGGAGGGGAGAGCAAGGTAGTAGGAGTTAGATAGCGACAGTTCTGGGAACAAGTGAAGGGGTGTGTGATAGCTATATCCCATCAGCTGGATGCCACCTGTAGTCAGCCAGCGGGAAGTCCTGAAAGAAGGTGTTAAGCTCTTTGCTGACTCAATTATACCATGGAGCTGCAAAGATAACAGTGAATAATTACAACTGACATTTGCATGGCACTTAATTGTGTGTAAGACACTCTTTAAGGACTTTACAATATTGACTCATTTAATTCATAATAATCCTTTGGGCTAGGTATGGTTATCTCTGTTTTATAGATGAGGGAAACTAAGCCACAGAGAGGTTCAGTATTTCACCTAAGTTCCCACAGCTAGTAATTAGCACAGCCAGCCTCTGAATACAGGTATTCCTGCCACTGGGATCTTTCTCTAAATCATTGGAAATAGCAATTCTGCCCCTCTGACTAAGGTACAGCATGAACTCTGTTCAAAACAAATTGTTTCTGGCATTCCCTGCTTGTCAAAATGGAGAAAAATGTTTGCCAGATTAATAGCTTATTCCCAAGTGCCAAGAGGTAGATTTATTTATTCTAGCAAGAAGACTACATCTGGAAAAATCCTTACCTTTGAACTCACTACTGGATTAAGTCTTTGATAAATGCAGTGATTTTCCAAATCCTATTAACTGTTGGTACCAAATTGTGGGGCTTGAATGGAGCTGTGATGGGAATTAGGACACCTGGCAGGTTGATTTTAAGTGTTTGTGGTCTTAATTTATGATTCTTCCAGGCATGCAATTTTGCCTTAGATTTGCTTCATTTATTGGGAGGAATTGCTTCAGTGACATTTGCTGACCATACCATAATTGACTCTATAAACATTTGAGGGTCTACTAGGCTGTAAACAGTATTTCAGGATCTGGGAATGTAATAGGAAATAAACAAGTTCTTCTTTTTTTTTAATGTACTGGGGGGGAGGTCTTGCACATACTTTGTGAGTGCTCCTACCACTGAGCTGCACTCCCAGACTCCCTTCTCAAAAATTTATCTTAAGACAAGGTCTCGCTATCTTATACAGGGTGCCTTTGGCCTCAAAGTTATTCTTCTGCCTCCACCTCCCGAGTCCCTGGGATTAAGGGCATGCGCCATGGTGCCTGGCTAACAGACAAGTTCTTGCCTTTAAGCAACCTATATTGTAGTTGGAAAAGATGAAGAACTAGTAAACATAACTGAGGTAATTTCAGGTAAATAAGCATGAATTTCAGATCATATTAATTACGTGAGTCACAGGAGACCTGGCCAAGTGAAACCAGTGTGGCATCTTGCTACTTGCTGAGACCACCCATAAAACACTCACAGTACTGAAATACCTTCAGATGGGGCCTGCCAAGGTGCAAACTTGGTTTAAAACTCAATTTATTACTCAGTCACCATAAGTCCCTCCTCAGATGGACTGCCCCATGGGGTTCTGGATTCCTGATGATCAGTGTCATCTCAGGCAATTGGCCGCATTTGGGAATGGACACGGGGAAAGGATGGAGAGAAGTTTATATGGTGGGTGTGGTGAGCAGGTGCAATGGCACCCAGCCATACTGTCATTTCGGGAGTCTGGATTTGCAAACTGACTCAGTTCAGGATGAAAAGTTAAGAATCCTTAATGCAAGTCAGGATTTTATTTTTCCCTCACTGTGAGGTTTTGGTGATTTGATGTAATTAACACCCAAGCAGCCTGCATGTTGGTTTAATTTCTGGAGCACCAAGCCACAGAACGGCATGCTCTGCGTGGTGTATGATCCCTGTAGATGTGATTATGTGACTGTCCACCTGACCTCTGATGGCTAATTGCCATTACCACAGCTTAGCCACTTGGTGCTTCTCCTGTTACCATCAAGACCAAGGCCCTCCATTGAACAGCACCCTATCTAGTAGCATTCCTGCTTAACTTGAGTATAGCCATGAAAGGGAATGGGGTTCAGCTCAGTTGTCAGAATGCCACTCCGCACTCTCTGAGGCCCTCAGTTTGATCCCCAGCACTGCAAAAATGGAAGGATGTGGCAATCCACTTCAGAAAACAATCAGCCATTGCAAACCCTATGAGGGCTACTGACTTGACAGCACCTAATAAAAACAATGATAGCCATAAAGTGCCTTTTACAGACCTTGTGCTTGCTTCACTCATCTGTGATTCATGGCAAGGTTGAGAGTTCAGGGATAGGTGAAGGAGTGTGTGAGCAGAACACGTGGGACAGAGCCACACTCCCTTCCTGTCTTGAAGTCTTTGGATTTCTTCCTTTTTGTTGGTGTCTTTTGGATCCATTTCTTTTTGACCACAGTTAGGTCTAGGCTGTGTTAGCCAGGCCAGCAAGTTCTTAGAACCATAGCAGGCTAATTTTCAAACTGGAGTCCTTGGTGAATATATCCGTATCAGTATGTTGAGCTATATCTCATATTTTGTCTGTCTTTGCTGACTACTCAAAAAAAAAAAAATTAACCCCCTGGAAAAAATTTCCCATTTTAAGGAATGTCTATGGCTTCTCGTAGATATCCTTTGACCTGGTTTCTCTCCCCACAGCCAGCCCCATTGCATTCTAAAGGCTGTGTTGAGTTCTGGCTTTGATTGCTAAAGAAGCAGCAATGCAAAATGAGCTATGAGGGCAATGATTAGCCCTTTCCCCAAAGGGAAATTTAATCAGACAAGAAGCAACACGGTGAGTGATAATTGAGAGGAATCTAGGAATTCAGGAGAGACTTTTGGATCTTCTCAGATGTCCCAATCCCAATGGTCATGTCTCACTCCTTACCAAGCAGTTTCTTGACTTTAATACACAAGACTTGGTAAGATACAATTCAACTGGTAGAGTAATCCAGTAACCTGTGGAATCTATGATTATGTTTCTTACCACTCTGACTTTTGTGAGTTCTTTACATATACGAGATACAAGTTCTTCATCATATATGAAGGAATCTGCCCCTAAAAATTGGAAACGAACATGAAAGCAATGATTACCTGTTCCTTTTATGTGAGAGGGGGATGGTGCCCTCAGAATTTGTTCCTCTGGGTCAAATGGTCAACCGAATTTTTACCACCGGGAAGTTTTTAGATGGTTGTGCCATGATTTGAGGATGAAACATCCTGAGTTGTGACAAACCTATGACGGGTTCTTCTACCAAGACAATGCACCTGCCCACACTGTGCTGAGTGTTTGGCAGTTTTTGACCCCAAACAGAGTGGCTCTTGTGCCCCACCATCCCTATTCATCTACTGTTTCCCCATGTGACTGTTTTTATTTGTTTGTTTTGTATATGTTTGTTTCCTTAGATGAGAAGAGTCCTCAAAAGGAAATGTTTTGCTGATACAGAGGAAGTGAAACAAACAAAAAAATACCCAGCAGAACCACTAAAAGGCATCAAAATTGAGGAGTTCAAAATCTGTTTTGTGCACTGGAAAAAATATCTTGCTAGTTGTATTGCATCTGATGGAGAGTATTTCAAAAGTGAATGAAGTTTGAACATGTTAAAATAAATACCTGACTTTTTTATGAATAAATTTTAGGTTGTTTGGGATCCCCCAAATATATATATATATATATATATATATATATATATATATATATATATATATATTCTTTGGAACATGTTCTTTCAACCTGTAACTTTAAAATTGTTTTTAATATTGTCTTTTCAAGAACAGAGTTTTATTGGGGGGGGGAATCTAATTTATAAATATTTTTCTTTTACAGATTGTACCACTGGTGACATATCTAGGAAATTGGCTTAGCTCAAGGTCACAATGATTTTTCTCTTGTTTTCTTCTGTTAGGTGCCATTCAGTTGGTTCTGACTCATAGCAACTGTAAGTACAACAGAATGAAACAGTAACCAGCACTGTGCTGGGTAGTGTTTGAGGCCTTTATTGCAGCCACTATGTTTCTTCTCATCTTGAATTGTGCCACACCAGTATAAGAAGGTCCCAGGGGCTTTACTCCATTCCCATCATTAAGGTCAACTCTACTTTGAAGAGCCAAATCTTTCCCAGTTGTTTCTTAAATGTCTTCCAGTGTGGGAGGGTCATTTTCTGGCACTATATTTGATAATGCTTCTCTGATGCTCATAGGGTTTTCAACTGCTAATTGTTTAGGGAGTGGGCTTCTGGTTCCTTCTCTTCTAGAAGTTTTATAATTTTAGATTTATTGACTCAGTTAACTTTTGCATATGGTGATGGAAAGAATATCTTTTTCCCATTGAATTACCTTGTCATCTTTGTTGAAAATCAATTGACCATATATATGTGGATCTGTTTTTAGTCTCTATTTGTTTCAATGATCCTTGTCTACCTTTACATCAATAAACACACTGTTTTGATTTAGCTTTATAAATGTTTTGAAGTCAGGTAGTATAAGTTATGTAATTTTATTGTTTTTTAAAGTTATTTTGGCTATTTTAGGTTCTTTGTATTTCCATGTAAAAACTTATACATAGTATGTTGTTGTTGTTGTTAGGTGCCGTCGAGTTGTGTCCGACTCATAGCGACCCTCATAGGGTTTTCAATGGAAGATTATTTCGGGATTGCCTTGGGAGTGGATTGCCATGTCCTTCTCCCATTTTTCGGTGCTGGGAATCGAACTTGGGACCTCAGAGACTACAGAGTGGTGCTCTACCAACTGAGCTAAATCCCAGCCCCCATACATGGTATATCTCCCTATATATCTATATCTTTTTTTACTGTGTTTAAGGACCATTTTATAATTTTCTGTGTACATGTCTTGCATATCTTTTGTCAAATTTTTGATGGTTTTGTAAATAGATATAAAAAATTCAACGTCTGAAATTTTGTTACTGGCATGTAGAAATATAATTGATTATGTCTATTGACCTTGTGTCTTGAGACCTTGCTTAAATTGACTAATTTTTTTCTAGTAGCTTTTGTGTAGGTACTGCAGTACTTTCTATGTAATCATATAATATGAGAATAAAGATAGTTTTCCTTCTTCCTTCCAATCTGTGTGCCTTTATTTCTTTTACATGTTGCACTCATAATATGTACTGGCTATATTGCCCCAGAAACTCTAGTATAATGTCGGGTACTAGTGAGAGCGAATATCATTGCCCTCTTTCTCTTGATAAGGGTAAAGAACTCAGAGTTTCTCCATTAAATATGAGATACAAGGTTTTTTGGTAGATCAAGTTGAGGAATTTTCCCTTTATGCCTTATTTGCTTATCTGAGAGGTTTTTTTTTTAAACAGGAATGGATTTGGATTTTGGAAAATACTTTTCTTGAATCTTTTGAGATCACAATTTTTATTTTTTACCCTGTTATCATAGTGAATTGTATGGATTTATTTTTTAATAGACTCACATCCTTAGAATAAACTCCACATGGCCATTGTATACCACCATTTTTTTAAACATTGTTGGATTTGATTTTCTAAATATTTATTTGAAGTTTTTTTGCAGCTAAGCTCATGAGAGTCATTGGTCTGTTTCTCTGCTTCCAATGTCTATCTGGTTTTATTATCAGAGTAATGCCTCATTGGATGGAGAAATATTTCATCTCTAATTATCCAGAAGAATTTATGTAGCATTGGTATTATTTTTGCCATAAATGTTTGGTAAAATTTGACATTGGCACCATTTGGGCTTGTAGTTTTCTCTGTAGGAAAGTCTTTAACTACAAATTGAATTTCTTTTAAAAGGAAGCAAACTTTTCAGACTATCTGTCTTCTTAAGTGAGTTTTGGTAGCTTGTATCTTTTAAGTGATGTGCACATTTCATCTAAATTGTTCGATATATTGGGATGAAATCACAATATTCTTTGGAAATCTGTTTAATCTACAGTGATATTACCTTTAATTTCTGATATTGGTAATTTGCATCATCTTTCTTTTTTGCCTGATCATTTTGTCTAGAGGTGATCAATTTTATGGATCTTCCTAAGAACCAGTTTTGGTTTCTTTGATTTTCTTTAGTACTTTTTCACATTTTTATCTCATTAATTTTTGTTCTCATCTTTATGATATCTATTCTCCTGCTTATTTTGTATTTAATTTGTTCTTTTTCTAGTTTCTTAAACACTGAAGCCATTGATTGGAGATCCTCTTCCTTTCCTAATATAGACATGTAATGTTATAGATCTCCCATTAAGAACTGCTTCAGTGGTATTCCATAAATTCTGCTATGTTTTGTTTCCATTTTCTTTCTTTTTTTTTGTAAGTAAGCAGGCAAATTTATTTTATCTTAATGTTTTTATTTTAATTCACATTGAAATACCTTTTTACTTCCTGTTTGATTTCTTCTTTGACTCATGGGTTTTTCAGAAGTCTATTTTTAGTCCTGAAGGAGAGAAATAGGGACTCCAAATTCTTCTCTGATGGTGGACATGGGAGGTTCTAATGTGAGATGGATGAGTGTGTTCCCACTCTGTGGACAAGCTGGTCTTCAATGGCAGACAATGAGATAGATATGCAGAAAAAAGAAGAGCTGGGAGACAGGGCAGGATGCCAGAATAGATACTGGTCCTGGTGTTCACTGAGGCCAGCTCTGTCCACACCTGTCCTCCAGAGGCCAGCTTTACCCACCTGGTGGGAGAAGCATCTCCAGTAGCTCCATATTCATGCCTTAGAGCTGCAAGGAGGATAGAATTTTAAACTTGATCTTTGCAGAATGAATTTTTTTTCTAATTGTTGGTTGGTTGGTTGTAAGTGCCGTTGAGTTGGTATCCGGCTCATAGTGACCCTATGTACAACAGGTGAAGCGCTATTGTCAGTGCTTCTCTGCTATTGACCGGGTTTTCAATGGTGGATTGATTTTGGGAGTGGGTTGCTGAGTCCTCCCAATTTTTCTAATTAACATCTATTAATTATAAAGCTAATGGGTTTCCTTATGACATTTTCATACGTGCATTTTGATCATATTCACTCCCTTTGTTATTCTTTCTTGTCACTCTTCCCCTCACCCCTTCCACATCCCTAATAGTTCCCCTTTTACTTTCATGGTTTTTTTTCTTTTTCTTTTTCACCGAATTCTACATATGAGAGAAAACATGTGACATTTGTCTTTGTATGACTTATTTACTTCAGGTAACATGATGGTTTCCAGTTCCATCTACTCAGAGTGAAAATTTAATGTTTCTGCTTTTAGGAAAATGGCTTTCTTCTGTTCAAGTGTTATTTTCTAATTTTTCTGACTTAATGGGAAGTTTCAGCAAGAAAGGGATAGCACTGTTTTTTAGAATCATGGTTAATATAAATTGGACAAATTTTGATCCATTTACACATGTCTTGGTGGATTCCTGCAAGGTGTGCCAGTACTTCAAACATTTCCCTCTTTAAAATTTATAGCTCACTGTGAAACAAAAGAAAAACATCTGTCATGAGAGCCTTACTCTGAATGAGTAAAGAAGCTGGGTGTATCACTGCAGTAGTGATGGAAACACTACCAATTCCTGATCCCCAAGTTTTACAGAAGAGGTTCTCTTTAGATTGACACCAACCCATGGCAAATTAACCAAAACTGTAACATGCTAATGTAGCCCAAGAAATGCTAAGCATGAATAGAACTAAGTACTATGTGCCCGCTTTCAACCTGGGCAAGAGACAATTACAAAAAGTCCATATGAGTGATCTACTTATTTTCCTATACCTAAATTCTACAGGGTTCTTCCTATGTATAAATACATTTCCTTTTGCCATAGATTAAATTTTCACCTACATTAACTTTGTGGTCCCCAAATGCTCCCACAGGGCAAAACTTGGTGTGATGTCATGAGGACACCACAATGGAGGACAGAGCTGCAGAAGATTTCTTCAGCCACACAATTCCTGGCAAGGAAGACATCAGAACTGCACACAGATGTTACACAGTGTGGTCAAGGACCAAGACAGAGGCTCTGTGACTTCACAATGGAGGGTGGAAATTAAGGATAATTATATTCCTCAGTCAAGGGCATTCCTATTGCAATTCTTGTTGCTCAAGAATTTGGGAGACTCCAAATATTGGACCCACAGAACAATTTTGTTCATTTACTGGATGTAGCCTGAGTAGTCACACTCAGGAAAGCCAAACTGAAGCCTATGGAGCTGAGTTTTGGGGGTATGTTGGGTTAGGAACCACTGAAGTTGTGTGCATTGTCCCCTAGCAACTTCTGCTTAACCTTTTGGTCTGAGGGGAAGACTTCTGAAGTCCTGGTTGGTTTGGCTTTTGGAGCCCATCACACCTGGTCTAATGCCATCCCTCTATTCCTCTTGTCATAGGGAAGTACTTTGAACCAGGGGGTAAGAACCTGTGTGGAGGCTTTGTCATCAGAATAGCTGAATAACTCCAGTGAAGTAATTTCATCTCTCTGGGCTTCCTCTTCCTAATCTGTTGGGTGATATTGGACCAGATCCTCTCTAGAGGTCTCCTCAGCCCTAAGAGTCTTTAGATGGTAGGCAGCATAGATTACCTGACAGTGGAGCCAGACCACCTAGTTCAAAGCTGCCTTTGTCAGATTGTTAGTTGTTTGACTTTGGGCAAGTTACATAGGTTCTCTCGATCTCCTGTCCTCATCTGTGAAGTGGAGACAATAAGAGGAGCCCACTCATGGGGCTATTGTGTTAGATGGCTTAACCACAAACACTAGTTATCATGATTACTAGAACTCTGTGGACTGCCAGTTCAGGATTCAAGGCAGTTGTGCTCTGAGAACTAAAAATCCCACTTCTTGGAACAACTTGGCTTGAGCTTGGAGGATATAACCTGAGTGACATAGAGTGAATCCTTAGAACAAGTGAGATGCATTCATATGAAGCTGGATAAAATAGAATTGACTTTAATGGTTTAATTATCTTTTATCTACTACCTTGAAGCCTGCAGTGGTACCACTGGGTACCACTGTGGTGTCCGATCCTATCAGATCTCGGAAGCTAAGCAGGGTCAGGCCTGGTCAGTACTTGGATGGGAGACTGCCTGAGAACACCAGGTGCTGTAGCCTTGGGAGAAGGACTTGGCAACCCACTCCCCAAAACAGTCAGCCATTGAAAACCCTATGAAAAGCAGAGAAGCACTAGCAATACTGTTTCTTCTGTTCTATGTAGGGTCGCTATCAGTCGGACACCAATTGGACAGCAGCTAACAACAAAAACAACTACCTTGAAGAGTGCTAATTTGGAAGCAAGGATGGCTACACTGTGTTGTATATATTTTGGACATATCAGGAGGGACCAACCCTTGGAGAAAGGCATCATATTTGAGAGAGTGGAGGGTCAACAAAAAAAAGAAACACTTTTAACTAACTGGATTGACACAGTGACTGAACAATGGGCTTAAACATAAGAAAGATCATGTGCATGGCACAGTGTTAAGTGGTGTTTCATTCTGTTGTACATAGGGTCACTATGAGTCAGACTTGATTTGATGGCACCTAACACCAGCAACAGTCTACTACCTTAGGAGAACTGGACCAATGCATTCATTTTTAGTGATCCTATCACTTCATCTGTCAGGTGTTCAGCCCATATATTTATTAGCCGGTGGTGTATTGGTGTGACAGAGAAACTTACCAAATCATACTTATGGGAAGAAATTATTTATTGGGGGCCTATAGTTAGAGGATCAGTCCATAACAGTGGCAGGGTAGGCATGGAGGTAGCAAGCTGCAGGACCAGTGTCACAACTTCATGGCATGGCAGATCAGAAGCAGAGAGCAGAGAAGGTGACTGGAACAATGGGTCTGGGAAAAACCTCCAAATCCCTGCCCCCAGTGAGTCATTTCTGCCAAGCTATATCCTACCTTCCAAATTTCCATAATCTTCCAGGCCACAGATCACAGCCAGGAGCAATAGTTACATCTTGGCAGAATGAAACTACCTGAATAGAATGTGTGTGGTGCCTAAAGCAGGGTGCATGGTTGTGGCCTGTGACTGGGCTAGAGCTGCCGTTGGTGTTTTCAAAAGCCCTCTGTGACTCTGAGATCCATCACTTCGGGATGAAGGAACAAGAAATCCCAACTTTCTATCGAAGCTGCATTAATCATGAGCCCCTTAGATGCACATATCATGGACACCTAACTCAAATCGGTTTTAGCTACCAAGTGAATCTTTTGACTCATGTAACTGAAAAGGAGTAATATAAACTCCACATATGATTGAATCTTGAGTCACACAGGCCAGAATGAGGATTCAGTTTTCCTTTCTATCGTGGCTCTACTTTGCTTGTTGTTGGCTTGGTGTGTAGGCAGACTCCCTCTCTGTGGGGGCAGGGGTGTTCTGGACATGGATGCTACCAGCATGGCCTCTTTCTCAATAGTTCTAGCCTAACCCTCAGAGTATTCTCTGACTGGTTTATTTGGACTGACTGACATGAGTACATGGTCATCACTGTGGCCAGATGCATGTAGTATACTCGTCAGTCACTCCTGGGCCACAAGTCAACCTTTGAACTAGGCGTATGGTTGGCTCCAGCCAAACTCTATGATGTTGTCAGGGTTTTAGCTCTAGCCCGGCTAAAGTTAGGGCCAAACCCTCAACATAAACGTGGCCGGTGTCGGGAAAGAAGGACCTTGGGAGACCTTCAGATGGTTGGAGAAGAACAGGGAAGGTTTATTGGGGTGCTCCCCTTATGGAGAGCAAGGAGCAAGCAGCCCCTATAGAGCAAGGCTCTATCCCTTTAAGTGCTGGCTCTAGGCCTGCAGCATGGAATGCTGCAGGCTAAGTGCTGGTACAGCTCAGCCTTAAAGGCACAGCCACAGCCGCTGGTGTTC